>PVJS01031927.1:0-11744 GCA_004027185.1 Glis glis | reverse complement strand
GTAGAATGGCCCTGGGTTCAATCCCCAGTACTGCAAAATAAATACATAAATTTTTTTCAGTACTGAGGATTGAACCCAGAGGCATTCTATCTCCAAGCTACATCTCAGTCCTGTTTTATTTTTATTTTGAGACAGGGTCTCACTAGGTTGATGAGAGTCTCACTACTTGCTGAGGCTGTCCTCGAACCTGCGATCCTCCTGTCTCAGCCTCCCAAGTACTGGGATTACAAGCATGCGCCACCATGCCTGGCATTTATTCTTTATTTTGAAACAGGGTCTCACTAAGTTGCAGAGGTCCTCACTAAGTAGCTGAGGCTGACCTCGAACCTGTGATCCTACTGTCTAAGCCTCCCAAGTAATGGGATTACAAGCGTGCACCACCATGCCCGGCAATAATATACTTTTAAAAAATTAAATTTAGGCCAGATATAGTGGTATACACCTGTAATCCTAGGGGAGGCAGGAGGATCTCACATTCGAAGCCAGCCTGGGCAACTTAGTGAGACCATCTCAAAATAAAATAAAAATGGGCTGGTGGTGTAGTTCAGTGGTAGAGCACTAGGATGTGTGAGTCTGGCTTTGATCCTCCACACTGAAAAAGAAGTATTCCCTACACCTTCCTCAATTCTCATGATTTAATCACAATGAAATTCTTTTGTGTCCCTCCCCCTACAATTTTAATGTACCCGATTGCTTCCTATTATCCTGGAAGAAAGATGGATCTAAAAATTTTATTGTGTACAAACTTTTATTTATTTATTGGTACTGGGATTGAACCCAGGGGCACTCTACCATGGAGTCACATCCCTAGCCCTTTTAATTTTTTGAGACAGGAGGATCAGCTTTTAGAGGCAGATTCCAACCATACCTCATTATTCCCAATGACTTAAGTGGCATGTACCAACTTCCTCAGCCTCTCTGTGCGTCAGTTTCCTCATGTATAAGGCAGACAAAACAATAATATGTTAGGAAGGGTTGTTAGACTAATAGTTAATAAAAGGCTCTGAGCAGTGTTGGATACATAGTAGTGCTCAATAAATGTTAATTATCCTTTTAGGCTTATTTGTATTTTGCAATAAGTGATGGTGGACCAGAATTACAGCTTGTTGAAAGCAGTGCAGGCTGTGCTTTAAAATTGTGCAAGATGTCTACTGCACCACTCTGGGGTGGGGAGATACCTCCTAGTCACTGTAGACTTATAGTTCTGACAATTTTTTGGCACTTTAGTGGCACAATGTGTTTGCTGAAAGGGTACCTTCTCTTGTCACAAATTCCCTCTTTGGATTAGTACACTGTGGCTGAATAGGATTCAGTATGATTTCAATATTGTACTAATAAAGAATTCTTATAGACAGTAACAATAATTTCAAGCTTGATTTCTCTATGTAGGGAGAGCACTGTTCAGACTGTCTAGCTCCAAAGGGCTCCTCAATTACTGACAGTGAATTAGCACAGTTCAGGCTTGATGATGGTATATGGTGGTCTTCATTTTACCAAAATGCACAAATCTGACTTTTTGGCCATCAAATTAGGTTCTAGTTTGGAGAACTGCAGGGCTATGTGAGACAACAGAAGGGAATTCTCCTGGTATAGTGGTCAAAGTGTTGTCCCCTAACCATGATCAGTTGAGAATGTCAAAAATGCAAATTATTGCCAGGTGTGGTGGCACATGCCTGTAATTCCAGTACTTGGGAGCCTGAGACAGGAGGATCGAAGGTTTGAGACCAGCCTCAGCAATTTAGTGAGACTTTCAGCAACCTAGTGAAGTCATTTCAAAATGAAAAACTAAAACAGGGTGGGGGTATAGCTCAGAGGTAGGACACCCCTGGGTTTAATCCCCAATACAAAAAAAAAAAAAAAATGTGGTAGCGCACACCTGTAAACAGTCTTGGTAGACTAACACAGGCATTGCAGGTTCGAGACCAGACTCAGCAATTTAGGGAGCCCTTCAGCAACTTAGTGAAACCCTGTTTCAAAATTAAGAATAAAAAGGGCAGCCGGGCGTGGTGTCGCATGCTTGTAATCCCAGTACTTGGGAGGAAGAGACCAGAGGATCCAGGTTTGTGGCCAGCCTCAGCTACTTAGTGAGGCCCTCTGCAACTTCGTGAGACCAGGTTTCAAAATAAAGGATAAAAAAAAATAGGGCCGAGGGTGTAGCTCGGAGGTAGAATGACGCTGGGTTTAATCCCCGGTACCACAAAAAACATATATATAAAAATAAAAATAAAAATAAAAAGGGAACCAGGCATGGTGGTGGTGCACAACTGCAATCCCAGTACTTGGGAGGCTGACAGGAGGATTGCAGGTTCAAGGATAGCTTCAGCAATGTAGTGAGACTCTCAGCAACCTAGCAAGACCATTTCAAAACAAAAAAAAAGTGCAGGGGTGCAGCTCAGAGGTAGAATGTTCCTGGGTTATATCCCAGGTACCATAACCCCCCCCCCAAGCCAGGAGTGGTGGTGCACGCTTGTAATCCCAGTACTTTGGGAGGCAGAGACCGGAGGATCCGGGTTCACGGCCAGCCTCAGCTCTCTCTCTCTCTCTCTCTCTCTCTCTACCTAGTGAGGCCCTCCGCAACTTCGTGAGACCCGGTTTCAAGTATAAAAAATAGGGCCGGGGGTGTAGCACGGAAGTAGAACGCCCCTGGGTTCAATCCCCGGTACCACACACACAAAAAAAAACACCCACAAAAAAACCTTTTAAACAGTACAGAGTTAGTTTGATATTTGTATTAAGTTGTTTTGAACAAGACTATTGAAAGCCGGTGTGGTGGTGCACTCTGGTAATCCCAGTACTTGGGAGGCTGAGACCGGAGGATCTGGGTTCGCGGCTAGCCTCAGCTGCTTAGTGAGGCCCTCCGGAACTTAGCGAGACCCTGTTTCAAAATAAAGAATAAAAAATAAGGCTGCGGGTGTAGCTCAGAGGTAGAATGTCCCTGGGTTCAATCCCCAGTACCACACACACACAAAAAAGACTATTGAAAATAATTATTTACAAGCATTGGCTAGTATGCAAAGCCCGGGGTTCAATCCCAGTACTGCAAAAAATAAGTATTAGCTACAGGGTTCTATTTAAAAAATGGTCAACTGGGTGTGGTGGCACATGATTGTAATTCCAGTACTTGGGAGGCTGAGACAGGAGGATCTGTACAGGTTCAAGGACAGCCTGAGCAAATAGTGAGACTCTCATCAACCTAGCGAGACCCCGTTTCCAAATAAAAATAAAATAGGGCTGGGGGTGTAGCTCAGGGGTAGAATGCCCCTAGGTTCAATCCCCAGTGCGTCACACACACACACACACACACACACACACACACACACACGGTCAAATGTTGACTTTTGGTTGATAGAGCTCATAGTTAACAGGCACAGCATAGGATACAGCAAATAAAAGTGGAGTTCAGAGTCCAAAAACCTGGGGTTCATCCTGGTTTTACTACTTATGGCCTTAGATTGAGTTAATGGGGAATGGAACTCAAATCATGTACACATACAAATATATCACAATGAATCTATTATGTGTAAATAATACACACCAATAAAAAATAAATTTCAATCACAACATACCTTTCACAAGCTTAATCGGTGATAACAGCATCACAATTATTTCTATTACAGTCAGCAGCAAAAGCAAAGATCATTCTTCTCTCGACATATTTAATAAAAGCAAAAATATTTTTTTAAAAAAGATTGAGTTAATGGTGTTCTCAAAGCATTTATAAAGACAAATCAGAAATGGCATTCTTCCAGAGAACAAAAACATATTAATTTCTCCGTGGGTCCGCGCGGCCTACTATATGCCAGGAACTGTTAGTGATGGGTAAGGACAGTACAGGTCTACACCTAGGGAGTGAGGATGTCAAGGTATGCCAGAGAAATTTTACAAAAACTCTTCACAAATATCTCATTTAATTTTTGGAGGAATAGTTTCAGATAATGAAACAAGTTCTAAGTCCAATTTATTCTAGTACTTTGTTACATTAAGTATGGACCGACCAACACTACACGATAACTTAATAAAAATGCAGAATTCTGAGTCCTAACCTAGACCTGACTCAGATCTGCCTTTTCTACAGACCCCTGGATGATCCCCTTGCTCATTTTTTTTTTCGGTACCGGGGATTGAACCCAGGGGTGTTCAACCTCCGCGCTACACCCCTGGCCCTATTTCTTTATACTTTATTTTGAAACTGGGTCTCATGAAGTTGCGGAGGGCCTCACTAAGTAGAGAGGGAGAGAGACAGGTAGAGAGAGAGAGAGAGAGAGCTGAGGCTGGCCGCGAACCAGATCCTCCGGTCTCGGCCTCCCAGAGTACTGGGATTACAAGCGTAGCCACCACGCCCGGCACCCTTGCTCATTATTTAAAGTCTGAGACACTTGGCCCTAGTGCGTCATTCTAAGTGAAAAAGGATAAGCCTGAGCACTCAAGTTTTTAAAAGTGGCTTAGAGATGCAACAAATGGACTAAAGAGGCCAGGTGTGGTGGCGCACACTTGTAATCCCAGTACTTGGGAGGCTGAGACAGATCACAGGTTCGAGGCCAGCCTCAGCCACTAGTGAGGCCCTCAGCAACTTAGTGAGACCCTGTTTCAAAATAAAGAATAAAAAATAGGGCTGGGGGTGTAGCTCAGAAGTAGAATGACCCTGGGTTCAATCCTCAATACTGAAAAAGAGAGAGAACTCTTCATCACGGGGAATGGGAGAATCTTTTCTGAAAATGCATTAGAACGCAGAACTGCAAATAATGTTCTGAGGGTGGAGGAGTGGACAGCATAGCCACAGCCTTGAGAGCCAGCTGAGGAATTAAAAACGATGGGGGAGCCGGTCGTGGTGGCACACACTTTTAATCCCAGTACTCGGGAGGCTGAGACAGGAGGACCCAGGTTCCCTGCCAGCCTCAGCTCCTTAGTGAGGCCCTCTGCAACTTAGTGAGACTCTGTTTCAAAATAAAGAACAAAAAATAGGGCTGGGGGTGGAGCTTGGAGGTAGAATGCCCCTGGGTTCAATCCCCAGTACCGCAAACAAAAACAAAAACAAAAACAAAAACAAAAACAATGGGCAGATACTGAAATTTAATCCAGAAAATAAAACTTACATTTGTGAAGGGAAGGGGATAAATGAAAATCCTTTTTCCCCCCTGCAGTGCTAGAGATTCAACTCAGGGTCTCACACGTGCTAGGAAAACATTCTACCAATGAACTCTTATCTCTAGATAGTCCCTAGAATTGGTGTTTTAAGCTGAGACTTTATATGGCCCAGTAATACAAAGTAATTCAAATTTGCGAATCAACATTAGGTATGGCTGGGTGCAGTGGCACGTGCCTGTAGTCCCAGCTACTCAGGAGGCAGAGGTGGATCATTTGAGCCCATCTTGGACAACACAGGACTCGGTCGCAAAAAAATTTAAAAAGGTATATAAAATTCACCTGAGCTTCCCATGGCAAACCAAGTTCACAAGACTCTTCATTAGGACAAGTGCTTCATTATCAGCACCAAGCAGAACAGGAATGTACCTTTTGGTTAGTGTTCTAAATAATTAAGGCTTCAGCCCTTAAGCTGAAAACTGGGATTTAAATATTAACTAGGCTTTTCATAGGTCAATAGATTACTCAAAACCACTAGAAGCTTATTAGTTTTCAAAGTCTAATCTTGTTTCAGATGTAAAGCTTTTGACTATAGAGCCCTTATCAGGTGTCTGGATCATTTTTACCAAAAGGTGTTAATAACTTGTTTTGTCCCAAACCAAGAATGGGTCTAGAATACTAGTAGGTGCTGCAAAATGACAATGTTCTCCTGGGAGCAAGATAATCACACAATTAAAGCTAACCATTATCTGTGGTTTGTAAATGAGGAAACTGAGTGAGGCTGTGACTTGCCCGTGGTCACATGAAAAGCAGAGGCAGAGGCAGAACTCAAAAGCTCTACTCATTCCAGCCCCTTGCATTTGACTAATGCATTCACTGAACTGGCTTTAGCATAATGTCCACGGCATATAGAAAGGTAAGATGAAACTCAGGACTGTCACGACTATACAGCAGTCTTTTGACTGCATGATAAAGTTACAGACACATTTTCTTCCCTTTTGAAACCAAAATGTTTTGCGCACCTAATTTTAAAATCTGAACAAGAAACAAATCTTCATTTAAATAAATACAGAGGCAGAAAGATATACAGGGGAGGGTTATGAAAAATAGTCCATAAGAATAAGAGAAACACATTAGTGAGGTTCTTAATTTGGCCGATATAATGATGGCCTTCCAAAAGGAGTTTCAATTAACCATTAACAATAATTTTTCAGCTATAATGATCAAAACAATTATCACCAGATACCAAATAAAATATAGAAAGGACCAAATATTATCTACCTAAAATGTAAAGAGATAACAGAACTGCCTTAAAATACAAAGAAAAATTTTTATTTGTATATCAAAGACTCTAAGAAATGATGACATAATAAGGTTAACAGAGTTGATGTTGACACAGTAAGTTTGAAAAGCTACAATGATTTCATTCCACTTCCCCTTGACTACTTTAGGGAGCGTCTCTGGTATGCTCCCAACTGAAGCATGATGTATCCAGGTGACAGAATCATGGTCCCTTCCACTAGTCCTCAGTGTCTTTCTTTTTTTTCTTTTTCTTCTTTTTTTCTGGACTCTAAAAATAACAAAGAAGTATACTTCTGAAACAGCTGGAATTGTATGGGTAAGCACAAACTTTCTTTATAAAATGCAAAATAGATTTACTTCTCTAAAAACAAATTTGGAAGAAAAATCAGTCTAAAATTATTACCATCATTATTATTTTGTGGTGCTGGGGATTGAACCAAGGGTCATTCTACCTCTGACCTACACCCCCAGTCCTATTTTTTAGTCTTTATTTTCAAACAGGGTCTCACTAAGTTGCAGAGGGCCTTACTAAGTAGCTGAGGCTGGCCGCGAACCTGTGATCCTGTCTCAGCCTCCCAAGTACTGGGGTTACAAGTGTGCACTACTACGCCCGGCTCAAAGTCTTAAAATTATAAATACTATGCCTATAAAAGTGATCCTTTTGAAGCCAGGCGTGGTGGCGCAGGCTTGTAATCCAGTACTTGGGAGGCTGAGACAGGAGGATCCGGGTTCGCAGCCAGCTTCGGCTACTTAGTGAGGCCCTGGCAACTTAGTGAGACCCTGTTTCAAAATAAAGAAGAAAAAAATAGGGCCGGGGGTGTAGCCCGGAGGTAGAACGCCCCTGGGTTCAATCCCAGGTACCGCCAAAAAAAAAAAAAAAAAAAAAAAAAAAGTGATCCTTTGGGTCTGTGGGTGTGGCCAGTGCTTGTGTGAGGTCCTGGGTTTGAGACCTTGGATCTTTTCTTGGGGAAGGAAAAACAAAACAAAAAACCAAAACAGAACAACAACAACAAAAAACCCAAGGAAGGAAATCATATTCTCTTCCATCCTCAAAGCAAACTATACTGATACAAAATTTGGGAAATGGCCTTTGATAATACAAATACAGTAAAATAATTTTATTTTTACTTTCCCACTTTACTTTTTACTTCCCCATCAATTAAACTGATAGAATAATTTCTAATAGAGTAGATTAAAATATGGAGACTACCCACACCAAGGTGCTGGTAATTAAAAACACATACAGGAATTGCTGTGCTGGTGCATGGCTCTTCCTCAGAAAGTGGCTCTTCCTTAATGTGTTTCTTTTTATCCTTTTTCTTCTTCTTCTTCACAGATGTCTCCTCTTCTACTATTAGTACATCTTGTTCTTCTTCCTCCTCTTCTTCAACTGAACAGGGTAAGAATAAAGACTTAACAATTAACAATCTGTCAGAATTCAGTCCCCCCAAAACCTTAGGGTTTTTGTTGTCATTCTAGTCTCCCATCAAGTGTTTATTATGTTCATTTTATTTAATTAATTAATTTTTGTACTGGGAATTGAATCCAGGGTTATTCTACCCCCCAAGCCACACCCGCTGCCCACCTCCCCTTTCCGAAACAGGTTCCCGCCAAGTTGCTGAGGCTGGCCTGGGACCTGCAATCCTCCTGTCTGAGACTCCCAGGCACTGGGATTACAGGTGTGAGCCACCATACCTGGCTCTACATTCATTCATTTTTTTTTTGGTGTGTGTGTGTTAGTAGAGATTGAACCCAGAGGCATTCTACATCCAAGTTATTACTCCAGCCCTTTTAAAATGATTTGTTTTTGGTACTGAAAGTCAAACTCAGAGGCATCCTACCTCTAAGCTATACCCCCAACCTTTTATTATTTATTTGTTTGCACTGGGGATTGAGCCCAGGGGCACTGTGCCTCTGAGCTACACCCCCACCCCTTTTTTATTTTGAAACAGGGTCTTGCTAGGCTGATGAATCTCACTACTTGCTGAGGCTGTTCTCAAACTTGGGATCCTCCTGTCTCAGCCCCCCCCCCACCTGCCCAAACTGGGTCTTGCTAAGTTGCTGAGGCTGACCTAGAACCTACACTCGTCCTGTCTCAGTCTTCCAAGTATTGGGATTATGGGCATACAACAGCCACCAAATCCATCTTTACATTCATACTTAACCATATAAATTAAAGATTTCAGCAACCAATTTAGAAAACACATACCTTTATTTTTTAACACCCCAAGTAATTAATGAGATAGAAACTGAGTTGTGGTACATTTAGTTAAATACTTAATGGTACAATATTTGTGGTACTGGGGATTGAACACAGGGGCATTCTACCTCCAAGCCCTTCGTAAAAATTTTGAAACAGGGTCTTGCTGAGTTGCTGGGGGTCGCTGAGGCTGTCCTTGAACCTGCCATTCCTCCTGTCTCACCCACTCTCAAGTACTAGGATTACAGGTGTGCACCACCATGCTGGGCTAATAGTACATATTTGAATATGTTTCTCACATTCCCTGTGAAATCTGGTAATTTAACAATATCCTAATTATTCTGAGAGAACATGGCATATTAAACATCATTAGCTTTCAATGAGTTCAATGGTAAGTACTTCTCTAAGACTTAATGAAGGAATAAGAGTAATTATAAGACTGCATCATTGTAAGAGTATAAGTGGCATTTAAAAAAATTAAACAAACCTTTAACTTTAATCTTGGCTTTTTTTGCTTTCTTTTCAGTACTTTCATCCTCTTTATCTACCTGTTCTATTTTGCGTTTTTTAGAACAGGTTGGAAGCGTAGAGTCACCAGAGGGATCATAAGTCTTCACTTCACTGAAAGAGCCAAAGAATTTTAGAGAATCTCTACAAATATCTGTAACTGAAATAATTCTCAAGTAGCCATTAGATAATACGTATGCAAGCATTGATTGATGTTTAATTTCAGTGGTGTGGGGACAGTTTATAAAGTTTCCAGCCAGGCGTGGTGGCGCATGCTAGTAATCCCAGTACTTGGGAAGCTGAGACAGGAGGATCACAGGTTTGAGGACAGTCTCAGCAAGTAATGAGATGCTCATCAACCTAGCAAGACTTTGTTTCAAAATAAATATAAAATAGGGTTCGGGGTATAGCTCAGAGGTAGAATCCCCCTGGGTTCAATCCCTAATGCCACCAAAATAAATAAAGTTTCCAAAAGGTAAAAGTATTAATATCTTTCAAACAGGTTAGTCATGTTTATGAGAATTGTGAACTAAATAAATTTTTTTTTGGGTGGTACTAAGGATTGATTCCAGGGTCTTTCTACCTCTGAGCTACACCCCTGTAACCCCAGTACTTGGGAAACTGAGACAGGAGGATCACAGATTTGAGGATAGTTTCAGCAAGTAGTGAGACTCTCACCAACCTAGCAAGACCCTGTTTCAAAATAAAAATAAAATAGGGCTGGGGGTGTAGCTGGTAGGTTGAATGCCCCTGGGTTCAATCCCCAGTGACACACAAAAAAGAGGGGGGGGAGGTGTCTTGCTAAATTTCTGAGGCTGGTCTAGAACCCAAGATCCTCCTGTCTCAGCTTCCCAAGTTTTAGAAATTCCCAAGGATTACAGGTATGTATCACCACACCCAGCAAGCTAAATAATACATTATGATTTAGTTTCTATTGTATAAGAGAACAATCAGCATAGGGGGAAAATGGAGAAAATATCTACAACTAACTAGAAGGTAAAAACTGAATCCAACTTTTATAACATTAGATAAATAAAAAATAAAAAATTAGCCAGGCATGGTGGTGCACACTTGTGATCCCAGTACTTGGGAGGCTGAGACAGGAGGATTGCAGGTTCGCGGCCAGCCTCAGCTACTTAGTGAGGCCCTCTGCAACTTAGTGAGACCCTGTTTCAAAATAAAGAATAAAAAATAGGGCTGGGGGTGTAGCTCGGAGGTAGAATGCCCCTGGGTTCAATCCCCAGTATGTCAGAAAAAGAGATATCAAACCACTTTTAATATAGAAATTTTAATTAAAATATCTAAAAAGGCAGGGAATGAAATGGTATGGATACATAAAAATTCCCTAAAAACTGGGCGTGGTGGCACATGCTTGTAATTCCAGTACTTGGGAGGCTAAGACAGGAGGATCACAGGTTCAAGGACAGCCTCAGCAAATAATGAGACTCTCATCAACCTAGCAAGACCCTGTTTCAAAATAAAAATAAAAAATAGGGCTGGGAGTGTAGTTTGGAGGTAAACTGCCCCTGGGTTCAATCCCCAGTACCACACACTCACAAAAAAAACCCCTAAAGCCCAACATTTGCTTTTATTCAAATGCAGCAGAAGAAAACACTGAAATAATGAATGCCTAAAATGTAAACCAATTCTGTAACTAATGCTTAAAGTATAACACACGCACACACGCGCGCACACACACACACACACACAAACACACACACACACACACACGTTAAGAAATGTTCAATTGGGGAAGTGAGTATCACTGCGAATTGAACCCAGGGACATTCTATCTCCAAGCTATACCTCCAGTCCTTTTTTTGTTTTGAAACAGGGTCTCCCTACGTTCCTGAGTCTACCTACATTGCTGAGGATGTTCTCAAACTTGCAATCCTCCTGCTTTGAGCTCATAAGAACTGAAATAACAGGCATGTACCACCAAGCCTGGCTAAAAACTAACATTTAAATAATATTCATCCATTACCCCCTCTAAATGTACTCACCTTTTGTGTTCATATTTTTCTGCTTTTGCTAATGCCTTTCCTGTTCCACTTATTTTTCTTATCTAAAAACAAAAACAAAAAATTAACAATAAACTTCTAAGGCATAATCTCTTTTTTTTTTGGTCCTGGGGTTTGAACCCAAGGGTGTTCTACCTCCGAGCTACACCCCCTGTCCTATTTTATTTTTTACTTTGAAACAGGGTCTCACAAAGTTGCTGAGATTATAGGAATGCACCACCATGCCTGGCTTGTATACTCTCTTTATAATACATTGTCTAGTGAATTCAGTGAACCAGCAGCAAGCAGCAATACTTAATAATAATTTTGTTCCTTTTTTTGTGTGTGTTTTGTACTGGGGATTGAACCCAGGGGCATTGTACCTCCGAGCTACAACCCCAGCCCTATTTTATTTTTATTTTGAAACGGTCTCACTAAATTGTTGAGACTGGCCACAACCTGCAATCCTCCTGTCTCAGCCTCCCAAGTACTGGGATTACAGGCATGCGCCAACATGCCCACCTCTTTTTGTTACTTTGAATAGCATATCTTTTTTTTTTTTTTTTTGCGGTACCGGGGATTGAATTCAGGGGCGTTCTACCTCTGCGCTACACCCCCGGCCCTATTTTTTTATACTTTATTTTGAAACCGGG
>PVJS01031926.1:0-23096 GCA_004027185.1 Glis glis | reverse complement strand
GGGTAACACACTAAAACGCAGGAGGTATACATCCAAACTTATAAAACTCAAATCACTGTGCAAAGCACTAAAGGGAGGGAACAGGGAGGGAACGGGGTGGGATTTGAGGGAGGGCAAATCGGGCAATGTGTGCATGTATGACTCTTATAGCCTAACACCTATTAAATGTATAATTACAATGCACCAATAAAAAAAAAAATATTCTGTGAAATAAAAAAAAAATGTGTATGGCCAACATATTTTTGTGACTATATGTAACTTTAGACATATTCTCTCACAATAACAGAAAGGGCACTAAACCTTATTTGTAAGAGAAAGTAGTGAAGCCTCTCTCAAATTGTTGTTTGAATTTACAATAAAAAGTCATCAAGTCAGTTAATAAGTAATTTCCACTTGCAATGAAGATCTGGATTACAAGTTATTAAGACAAGATCAACCCACTTAGATACCACCTTCAAATATGCTTTAAATTAAAAAAATGCCTGATACAAGGGAAGAAATCCATAATGGTAAAATATTGGTGAAAGAAATCCCTCTATTCTCATTGCTGAGGCTCAATCTATTATTTACTACAAATACCTAATGAGATTAAGACAACATGATTTAAAAGATCTTTAAAAGAAGCTAGAGTTCAAGTAGTTTTTTTCTAGGAACCAAAAGAACAGAGAAGAATTTGCAGGGTAGGGGGATACATCGGAAGCACTATTTATTCCCAAGTTCTTTGTTTTGTTTTATATGGATCTACCTCATAGTAACTGTAGACCACCATTCCGAGCAACACAAATGTTGGCTGGTTCCCTCCACTGCTGCCAAGGGGCCTCTCTCAACAGCACACTAATGTATAAGTGGTAAATGAGGACTCTGTTTAACTCTTCACCTTGTGAAATCAATACATCACAGAAACAGTCTGAACATCATGTGTTTACCTGGTGCCCTGGTTACAGTCCCTCAGAAAGGAAGTAACTTAGTGAAAAGAACATGGGCTCTAGAACCAGGCAGAAGTTCTATTATCTCCCGTTGTGTGGCCCTGTGAAAGTTACCTGCCTAAATTCTAATAAAACGAAGCAATTCATATACAAAGCAGATAGCACACTGCTGGGCACGGTATTAGCCTCAACTATTATTTACTTGGAAAACAATCTTGTTCATCTCACATTCCAGAAAGAACTTCTGCTTGTCAGTTTGTTCATCTGTGAAGAGGGAAATTGAAAAAGATGATCACTGAAGCTCCTTCCACAAGTGGTATGATCTATCAAAGTGCTGACTCCATAGTAATTATGTGCAGACATCATTAATATATTTTGATAGCTCAATTTTCTATTTTCAACCACAAATCCACAAGCTGATTGAAAATCCTAAAACATACAACTGAAGAACTCTCTTTGTCATAAGTAGCCATAAAATTTGTTTTAAGGCACAGAAAGTCTGAGGCACACTGGTCCTTTTTCTGAGACTCTATCACACAAAAATGCTTCCTCGCATATGTAAAGATGTATGTACACGTGTCCACAGTGGTCGTTGTAACAGTAAAAAAAGAAATTGGACAATGTCTACAATATGATATATTTGCATAGAAAGTTCTAAGCAGCATTTTTTAATCTAAGAAGACTTCAATTAAATACTGCTGCATTAGAAGAGCTGAAAAATATATATACCATGATCCCACTTGGGGATTTTTAAAAGGATTTATATGTGTATTTATAAGTTATAAGCCTACTTTTTTCCATATGCAGAAAAAAAAACAGTAGAAACAATATGCATGACTCAGTTAAGTAGTTACCTGGTAGGAAGCAAAAAATAAGAGTCTTCTTTACTTCATAAAATATGAACAGAAGTTTTAAAATAGATGATGACTAATTTTTACTTCCTTTAGCATGCATTATAGTTTCTAAACTGTCTATATTGTATAGATGTTTAAGACTAAGAAGACTCCTTTATTCTACTTTTAAAAAACATTACACTCAACTTAGTTTCATATGTTAATTTATATACAATTAGTTCTGTAATACAGGCAAGAAATGTACCAAAGAGTAATCATTTAACTTCCTGGAAACAATCATAAAATGAATTACTTTTAAGGTTAAGAAAACAAAAAAATCACAAAGAGAAAGTAATTTCCTTAAACCATGAGCACTTATCAAAAACCTCCAGAAAACCTTGTATATAAGAATGAAATTTTAGAAGCATTCTCACTAAAGTAAAAAAATAACAAAACAAGAGCCTGGCGTGGTGGTGCATGCTTGTAATCCCAGTACTTGGGAGGTGGAGACCAGAGGATCCGGGTTCACGGCCAGCCTCAGCTACTTAGTGAGGTCCTCCACAACTTAGTGAGACCCTGTTTCAAAATAAAGAATAAAAAAATAGGGCTGGAGGTGTATCCTGGAAGTAGAATGCCCCTGGGTTCAATCCCCAGTATCGCAAAAAAAAAAAAAAACCAACAAGGACGCTCTCTGTTGCTGCCTCTATTGAACATCAGGCATAAGCTAGTGTGATAAGAAAAGGAAGCCAATGGTATAAGAAGTGGGAAGGGAGAAACAAAACTGGCCTTGTACAGGCAACACAGCTGACTACGCAAAAAAACACAAAAGAATCTGCAGATAAACTGCAAGAATATGGGCATTCACCGAGGTTACTCCATCGATGCTTTATTGGTAGCTAGAGAATAGTTGATTTAAAAACTCCTATGCACCATATCAACAAAATTATAAAGTACCTAAGAATATGTCAAAGACCTTCATGGAAAAAAATTACAACATATTATTCTAGAACATAAAAGAACTGAATCAATGGAGAAATGAGCCATGACCATGGATGAGAAAACTCAATATTGGAAAGAAGTCAGTTCTCCTCAAATCATCCATAAGTTTAACGCAGACCCAAAGAAAATATTTGTTTTGTGCTTTTTGTTTTATCTGTGTGTTTTGTTATTTGATAAGCCACTCCTAAAACTCACATGGAAGGGCTAAGAATAACCAATACAATTTTTTTTTTTTTTGGCGGTACTGGGGATTGAACCCAGGGGCATTTTACCTCCGAGCTACACCCCCAGCCCTATTTTTTATTCTTTATCTGGAAACAGGGTCTCACTAAGTTGCAGAGGACCTCACTAAGTAGCTGAGGCTGGCCGCGAACCTGGATCCTCCTGTCTCAGCCTTCCAAGTACTGGGATTACAAGCGTGCACCACCATGCCAGGCTACCAATACAATTTTGAAGAACAACAAATTGGGAGTCCTGCCACTACAGACATTAAGGCATTATATAATTTTAATAATTAAAACAATTTAGGATTGTCGCAATTAAAGACAAAGAGTGATAGAAAGTGAAGAATCCGAACACAGACCCTGTGTCATTATAAATTAGGGAAAAGATGGCCAATTCAGTTAATGATGCTGGGGTAGCTGCTCAGTCACATTCTTTTTTTTCTAGTACAGGGAATTAAACCCAAGGCTTGTGTGTTTTACTACTGAGCTACATCATCAGCCCTTTTTATTTTGTTTTGTAACAGGGTCTCGCTAAGTTGCTCGGGCTAGCCTCAATTTTGAAATCCTCCTGCCTCCACTTCTCAAATTGCTGTGGTTACAAGTATGTGTTACCACACCCAGCTTGTTAGTCACATTTTTAAAAATTAAATTAAATCCTCCTATGGACTGAATTGTGTCCTCCGTCCCCCAATTGTATATGTTGTACCCCTAACCCCAATGTGATGGTTCTTGGAGATGGGGCCTTTGGGGAATGATTAGGCTTGGATGAGGTCATGAGGGCCGTGCCCTCTTGGGATGGGATGAGTGCCCTTTGAGAAGAGGCATCAGAGAACCTGCTCACTCTCTCTGCTATGTGAAGACACAGCAAGAAGTGGGTAATGTGCAGCCCAGCGAGAGAGCCCTCACCAGACACTGACCTTCCAGCACCTGTCCCTGCACTTTCAGTGTCCAAAGTCGTGAGAAAATACATTGCTATTGTTTACGCTACTCGGTCTGCGGTATTTGTTACAGCAGCCTGACCTGACAAACGAGAGGGGAAAGGAGAATTCCAATTAAATTAAAGTCCTAAATATGAAAATAAATGAATGTAAAAGAAAACTATATTCATGATATCTTGGAATTGAGAAGAATTTCTTAAAGCAGCAAGTCCAAAACAATAAAGAGAAGGGTTGATAAATTTAATTACCATAGCCTGGCATAGTGGCACTAACCTATAATCCCAGTACTTGGAAGGCTGAGATAGGAGGATTGCAGGTCTGAGGCCAGCCTCAACAACTTAGCAAGAAAGACCCTGTTTTAAAATAAAAAGGGTTGGGGGTTTAGCTCAGAGGTAAAATGCCCCTCGGTTCAATCCCCAGTACCAAAAAGAATATTTAATTACTATAAAATGTAAAGCTTGTGTTTAACAAAAGACACCATAACCAAAGCAAAATCCAGATCACTGACTGGGAGAAAATATTTGCATATGTGTAACCAACCAAAAGCCAGTTCTAGAATACACTGGCTAGGTTCATTTACCTAACCTCTCAGCAGCACCTTATTAATCAACACATCATACACTATTCAATGTTTTTTTAAATCAAGAATGCATCAATTATATCATCGGGATAAATGACAAAGCTCTAATTTACACTCTAGATGTCTAAACAGAAGCATATGCTTCCTGCCAAGCCAGCCATCAGCGGCACATTGGCACCCAGTTCTTTCAGTGGCACCGTCGCTCTCCCAGTCGGAATCTCAGGGAAGCCGTGCATCCTTCCGTCTTCCCCTCAGCACAAAGTGTCACTGCATTTCCAATGCGGCCAACAGAATTTGGTCAAGTTTTTAAAATCTATAGATAGTTAACAAGTGGCCATAGTGGAAAATAGCACCACTTTTGGAGCTATGAGCAGAGGCTAGAAATCAACATTGATTGCTATTTGTGGTGTAATGTGTACCACTGAATATGCTAAAGACAAAGTCCCCTGTAACGGTGCACTCTAAAGAAACCATAAGTTTTTATATTTATAGGTAGAGAAATACCTCATTGCCACACTGGAAAGTCACAAAAAGCAGGGGAAAGAATATCAAAGCAGGAATCAAAAGGCCTAGAGTCCAATCCAAATCCTGCCATAAAATGGTTACAAATTAAGTGAATTACATGATACCCTAGTCTTTAGCTTTCTCATCCTTAAAACTGGGATCAGGCCAGACATGGGGCTTGCACACCTGTAATCCCAGTACTTGGGAGGCTGAGACAGGAGGATTGCAGGTTCAAGGTCAGCCTCAGCAACCTAGTGGGACTCTCAACAACCAAGTGAGACCCTGTTTAAAAACAAAATAATAATATAAAGGGCTGGAGGGTATCGCTCGGAGGTAGAATACCCCTGGGTTCAATCCTAGTACCACAAAAAAAAAAACACTGGGATCAAATGATTGTTAAAAGTACTTAAAACTCTAAAATTCTATCCTTCTATAAATCCTCGGTTATAGTCAACACTCATGTCCCCCTAAAACTCATATGTGGAAATACTATACTGTGATGCCATTAGGAGGTGGGGTCGCTGGGTTGGGCACTTGGGATTAGATGAGGTCATGAGGGTAGAGCCCTCATGAATGGCATTAGTATCCTTGTAAGTATCCTGAATGAGCTACCTTCCCCTCTGCTCAGCGAGACACAGTGAAGACAGCCGTGAACGGGAAGCAAGCCCTCACCAGACGGAATCGGCTGGGGCTCTGATCTTGGAATTCCCAGCCTCCAGGATGGTGAGACATAGATGTTTGTCATTTACGCTACCCCCTCCACCCCTAGTTTATGTTAGCCCAAGCTAAGACGCCCTTTTTCACATAAGGAAAATGTGGGAAAGTGAGCTGGAATCATTTGGACTGAACAGGCAACGTAAATCACCATCTATTGTCTTTGAACACTCCTGAATAACCATTAAGGCACTTACTAACTTTTCAGAATCAAGCACCGAATGTTTCACTAAAAACTTATTTTTCCTCATCAATCAACCTTTCAGTTCCTCCCTATGTCCTAAAGTTCAAATGCAAGGTTACGAGTTACTCACTGGCAGGAGAGCTGGTCCCCAGCACACAGTGTCACCAACGTGAACCCGAATGCCTACAAAACCTGGGAGCAGTAGGCACACATAACATCTAGTTACAGCATTTCTGCAATCTAGAGATCCTTATATCTTGGGCTGACCATAAGGGATTCAACCTTGTTTGGACCATACATACTTCCTGTGACCTCCCATGAAATTCTGGGTCTCCTAATTCCTGTTCTGTTGTTTCATGGTTTGGTTATAAAAGTCCTGCAAAATGCTCTAAGAAAAAAAAGTATTCTACAAATGTTTTAGAAATGCTACATGCTTGGCCCTCCTTCCAAATCAATTCACAGTGAAAATTCAAATATTAAAGACTCTGAGAAGCCCAAGAGTTAAGAAATCTGATTTATGCTGTTTAATCCAGGGCTCCTTGCCCCAAGTGAAAATAAAATCTTCCTTCACAGCATATTTATTGATATCCTATAAAACTAGTACTCCAAGAAACTCGCTTGGGAAGCTTAAACACATTTACTCGAAATGTGATGAGGTTTAATTCGCACACGGCTAAACTGAAACTGATATGTTTTTTGTTGATTTATTTCTTGCTTCTGACATTCTGTAAAACTCACAGAATCATCTACCAATTTTTAAATATTAAATTAATTTCCAACATCTAACTGTTCAAGGTTAAACAAACAATAAAGCTTTCCCCTGACATAGGCAACTGAAACCCACCAACCAACAGCTATGGTCAAGTAAGACAGAAACCATAGCCAGCTACCCAGACCAATTATACAAAGCATTATTACTCTGTCATGGTATAACGTACATCCATTCCTATCTGGTTGTCTGTTTTAGTTTTGAGAACTGCACAGTTTACCTTGTGCTAAGAAGTTTTATTTTTAATGTAATTAAAATGCAAAGTGAGAATAAATTAGATTACCAGCAAAAGAAGAGAGATAAAAACTAAACAAGTGTTAAGATACACCCAGCTATGGTTTAGATGCAGTTTTTCCCCAAAAAAAATCATCAGTGTGGCAGTGTTGAAGCGATGGGACCTTTAAGAGGAAGGGCCTAGTGGAAGGTATTTAGGACCAGGGGTCTCCACCCTCAGAAATGGATCAATGCTGGTCTCACGGAGTGAGCTGGGTCTTGCGAGAATGAATTAGTTCTTTCGAGTGAGTTATAAAGTAGGTCCACCCCATAAGCTTGGTCCCATCTGTATGCAGCTGGACCCCTTTTCATTTCTCTGCCATGTTGCTCCTCCCTGGGACACCCTCACTAGAATGCCAGTGCCATGCTTGTTTGGACCCTCCAGCCACCAGAATAGTGAGCAGATCGATCTCTTTATAAGTCATCCAACCACAGGTATTTTATTATAGTAACACAAAACACACTAAGACATACCCTATGAAAGGAGAAAATCTATTTAAAAAACAAAACCAAGACTTGTGGAACAGGTACACTGAATATTCATATCAAAAACACAAACCATCAATCATGTTGACTTAGACTCCCACAAGATGGAGCAAGACTTGTAAAAGTGGAATACTTTGTTAGCTATGTATACACTTCCACTATTCAGCATTTGCTTTGTTAACATTAAGTATCTTCTTTCTTCCATCTAGTCATGCCAAAGAAAATGAAAATCAAGGGACACCCTGATTTTCAATCACAATCACAATCATCAAAAACACTCAAACCTAGGAGATTATATAACAAAATGGTGTTTACCTAGTAGTCTTTTGAACCCATTCTAGTATGACATGGATCATTCTAGCATTTGAAGATTTACTGTCATATCTCAATGAAAATCACAAGAAAAATAATGAACCTATCCTCATTAAATCAACTCACAGTAACTACTTCCAATTATAGCTATTACCAAATTCAGAGAAGAAAATGTATTGAATATTAGCTGCCAATGTCTTCTTTATAGTAATGCATTCTATTCTTGCTGTCAATTTACATTTATCATCTCCCTTTAAGCCCCAATTCAAAAGGTATCACTTTCCAGAAGTCTTCTGCTATTGACAAAATTAAGAAGTCTACTCACATCTATGGTACCAAGCATTTAAATGTAGTTGTATTTGGTGACAGACTGCTTTGGGGAGAAGTTTTTATCTTTATGTATGCTGAATTCTTCTCAACTAGATGAATTCCTCCCAACTGAATGAATGATCCTAAGCATATCTTTCATAATTCAGGGCTTCTCAAAAGTCCCCATCAAAGTTCTACTTTGACTAGAAAATTTGGCACAAATCAAGTTTTAAGTCTTCTATTTTACCATTAAAATTCATTGAAAATGTAGATTCAACACCATAATTCATCTTAACAGAAAAATTAAAATGTTTGCGTGTTGACAAGTACATGGAGAAATTGGAATCCTTGTGCACTGTTAGGGGATTGTAAAATGGTGTGCCCACTATGGGAAATACTAAGTTGATTCCTCAAAAAATTAAAATTAGACCTACCATAGGATCCAGCAGTCCCACTTCCAGATATATATCCAAAAGAATTGAAAGCAGAGTCTCAAAAAGAAATTTGGACATTCATGTTCATAGCAGTTACAACAGTCAAGAGGTAGAAACAACCCAAGTATCTGTTGACAGATGAATGGATAGGTAAATGTGGTATCTACATACAGTGGAATATTAGTCCATCTTTAAAGGAAGGAAATCCTGTAATACAGATTACAACATGGAAGAACCTTGAGAACACTTTACCAAGTTAAGTAAGGCAGTCATAAAAAAGACAAATTCTATCTGATTCCACTTATATGAGGTATCTAAAGTAGTCAAATTTGGTAAATGGAGCGTAGAATCATGGCCAGCAGGGCCAGCTGGGGGAAGGGGATAGAAATGGAGTTGTTTCATGGCTACAGAATTTCAGATTTGCAAAAGAAACATTTATGGACTTTGCTGAATTATGCATTTAAAAGTGGTTATATGGTAAATTTTATATTGTATGTTTTTAATCACAATTTTTAAAAATGTTTTAATTACTTTGAACACCACTGTTACTATAGGTAACCACACACAACAGGAACCGCCTGAATACAGGCGACTAAACGCCCCACACAGGTCTGCATGTGGCTCACAGAACAAAGCCTTCCACTTCTGTCACATCTCCTGCTCGATTCAACCATTTATCAAGCAAGTGCCTACAGTGTGGTGGTTGAAGGGAAAGATAGAGATTAATTAGGGCATGATCCCTGCCCCTGAGCAGATCACAGAAACCCATAGCACCTAGTCCAGGGCTGACAACCTATTATGTGCACAGTGGACTGAACAATTCTGGAGTTCTCGCCAATTACCTGCTAAATTATAGGAGCAAAGCAGGATTTCTCCAGACAGAAGTTTCTCTGAGCAAAGTCTGCATAACAGTGAGCACAAAGAACAACACCTGTGTGCAGACACAGAATTCAATTAAAAAACCCACTCGATTAACTGAAAGTTCTTCTGTAAGAAGAGAAAACTGCTGGGTGTGGTGGTACATGCCTCTATTCCCAGTACTTGGGAGGCTGAGCAGGAGGATCGCAGGTTCAAGGCCAGCCTCAGCAACTTAGCAAGATCTTTAGCAACTTAGTGAGACCCTATTTCAAAATTTAAAAATTGTTTTTAGAAAGGGCTGGGGATATAGCTCAGAGAATGCCCCTGGGTTCCATCCCCAGTACCCAAAAGAGAGAGAGAGAGTGGAGAAAAACGACAAGTGATAGAAATGTCCTTCCATTAAAGCCGAGCTGGAGACTCTAGGGCGCACACTAGCTGGCACGGCAGCAGAGCCTCTCCATGGCAACAGGAGTGCGCACCAGCCGCCCGGTGAAATAGGAATATGCAACCCGACGAAACAGAAAATCCATGAGTGAGATAACTATAAAGAAATTTGTTATTACGAATTCCATCATTTTATCCATCCGACCAGATAAATTCAGTGCTGAGCCAAGCCTGCAATCACTGCCCACAGCTAATCCCTTAATAGCAAACGGCCCGTGCAACTTTCTCGTGGGTCTTTTTGTATACTGCAATGTCAATCTTGTCATAAATCCTAGGACTCTGTCTCTGGGCTCAACCACAAGAGACACTCAGTCTATGAGAACAAGCTCGCACTCCTGAGTAATAGCAGACCAGCTAGTTATATTACCAGAGAAATGGCTTTACCTCAAGGAATCTGATAAAGTGGGCATTGTGGGAAAGGCTGCTCCTCTTCAACCTCAGTGCCTCGACTTAGGCCTTCATCATTTCTGAATCATTGCAAAAGCCGCCTACCTGGTCTCCCTTCCTGCAACCCTGCGTGCCTCAGACCCATCCTAGTTTACACTCAGACTTAATCTTTCTAAATTCTAAAACTTATCACGGTCCTCCCCCGCTTAAAATCTTCAGTGGTTCACAAAGCCTTCGGGACCCCAGGCACAGCAACAGAGGCTTATAGTGTAGTCCCTGCATGACACATCCTTAGAAAGATTTTATTCTTAAATAATTTCAAGCTTACATAAATACTACAAGAATAATCAAAAGAACTTCTGATCCTTTTCATCCAAATTCACCATCTACTATCCTGAACAAAAGCAGAAACTGTGTATTTTAGTCGTCGTGTCTGGCAAATACTTGGTATTCAGTAAGTCCAAGGAAGAAATTAATCTGTAAGTGAATGAAGGAGGAATTAATGAAGGGCCCAATTTCTGGTTAAACAGGGTGGGTAGAACACAATCTTTACTTGTATTTCCTCCTGAACTCTCAACTGACTAAAACATATTTTCTAAAGCATAAATCTATATAGACAAAGAGAAATGATGCCAGCAGTCAAAGTTAGGAAGATAAGCGACCTGGTAGCCCGTCACGTGAACTGAAGAGAGCCCAGAAAAAAAGCCAAGGGACAGCAGGCACAGGATCTCTGAATGTGTGGGAGCAGGCTGGGCAGAAATGAGAAAAACAGACTGAGAATCTTAGGAAGGGCAGTATGACACCCTTCCCCTTCCCATCTCCTATCAATACAACAACTGACCCTCCCTCCAACAGCAACAGAAAATGCCCTCTAGAAAAATTCATTCAACTGATAGTCTGTGAGCAGCTCTGGGTGCCCCGCTCAGTCACAGATGCCCAGAAATCTCTAGGGGGCATAGCTAAGTCCTGCCCTTAGGAGCAAGCAGGCTGCGACAGCTCAGATGTGATGCCTGTCACGGTGCAAGCAGGAGCAGGCCAGGGCTAGGAAGGGAGGTGCAGCGCTTGCCCCAGAGCAGAGACGCAAACGACGGAAGAAGGGAGCCCTGCACATCCACGGAGCACAGACGGCGAGGTGGACAAGTCCTCAATGGGGGAGCAGCAAAGTAGCTGAGGTGGGTAGGGCAGGCGGAAGGGGCAGCAGGGGTGTCTGGGCTGCAGCGAAGCCCAGGTCACAGAGGAAGCAATGATACCCCTTCTCAGCTGCACACTCGAGTCACCTGGAGAGCTTTAAAAAGCTGACACCACCCTGAGTTTGATTTGAACCTTGATTGGTATGGGGTATGCCTGGTTATGAGTTTTTCAAAATTTTCCCAGGTGCAGACAGGTTAGAACCATAGAATTAGAGGGACTCTGGACCCGGGGACTCCAGGCACAGCTGGGAATGATGCAGAGGAAATCCACTGAAACCAGGAATGTAAAGGTGACAAACTCAAGGGCGAGCTCCCCAGCCCCTCCAGCCTCTTTTCCCACCCAGCTCCCAGAAACCAGGGAGGAACCACCCGCACCCTGCTGGCCACGCCTCAGTGGAGGCCGCCATGGGCACAAACAAGGAGGCTCCCAGCGTGAAGATAGGAAGAGCCACACAGCCACGGCGTCCCTGATGCCCCAATTCCTTCAAAACTGAGGGGTGAACCCCAACAAATGGGAGAGGAAAGTGAAATGACCATGAGAGGCTGAGAAAAAAGGATGAGGAAAACAAAGCCGGGCGTGGTGGCACATGCTTGTCATCCCAGTACTTGGGAGGCTGAGACCAGAGGATCCAGGTTCTCGGCCAGCCTCAGCTACTTAGTGAGGCCTGCTGCAACTTAGTGAGACCCTGTTTCAAAATAAAAAATTAAAAAATAGGGCTGGGGGTGTAGCTCAGAGGTAGAATGCCCCTGGGTTCCATCCCCAGTACCGCCAAAAAAAAAAAAGAAAAAGGATGAAGAAAATAGAAATATCTGTAAGACCTAGATGCATTTGGGGGCTATGTAATTAAATAAGCAATTAAACCAAGGAGTACAATCACTCAGACTCCCTTGGAAACAATTGTTTAGCACAAAAATGATAGCTGTGCTAGGTCTGTGGTGGATGGGAAATACTGCAGCAGTGGGATTCTACCAGCAGAAAAGACATCAACAATTCCACTGTTTTAAAGGTTTGCATTTTCAAGAATGACAAAAAGATCTTTTGAAACTAAGTACATACATTATATACATATATATGATGTATATACATATATATACTTGATGTGAGTACATATATATGTATATATATACTGAGTGTATATATAATTAAATAATAATGTAAAAGTCCACATGCTATCTCTGCATTCAATGTGTTTATGAGAATGTCAGACATTTCTAAATTGCCCAAATCAGCAGTCCTACTTGCTATACAAATGGATATAAAGAGTTAAACATCACTAGTCATTTATTTTGTATATTTTAAAGTAAATTTATTTATTAATTCATTCATTCATTCATTTATAGCAAGGCTGGAGATGGAACCCTGGGCCTTGCACAAGTAAGAGCTCTCCACCACTGAGCTACACGCCCAGTCCCTAAAAGTAAATTTTAAATGCCTGTCAAAAGAGCATCACTATTTTAAAGATGGCATTGATGCAATGATGAATATTAGAACAATGTAACAGTACTTTATAATAACACTTTTATTACCTTTTAATAAAGACCTAAACATTTAGATATCTAAATAAAGATACTCAAAATGTAAGAAACAAAAGCCATCACTGTATCCCTCACAGGCACAATGGCAGGAGTTTGAGAACCCAGGAAGGCTTCTGAAGGTTCTTTAAACATGACAATGCTTTCAATTCATTTCAATAAACATGTACTGATGTCCTGCTTTTCCCAAGTATCCTGCGAGGTGCTGGGACCTTAAAGATGAAAGGCACTCCCTGCCCCAGAGAGCCCAAGAGCGGTAGAGGAGAACGGGATCTACACAAGTCATTACAGCCTGTAAGAACTGGTCCAACGTGGAGAAACAGCACACAGGCAGGAAGGCGGGAGGCACTGAGCCAAACGCTTACACCTACATAGGAACTGAGTTTCCAGTCTCCCTAACTTCAAATTCTCACGCAGCAGCTCTGCATCCAGCTCCTGCAGCATATGTCTCTATAATTCCCAAGAATGTTGTAACCTCTGTGCAGTTTCTAACTTATTCTCTTTCTGAGTTCAACTCTCTTACACTGAATGGAGGAACAGACCCTTGTCGGGAATCATGCTACTGATTTTACGTCCGCCGTACCTACAGCTTGTTGAGGGCACTGCATTGCTCTTCAGGACAGAGATACAAGCAAAACAAAATGACCTAAAGCACTAATTATTCACACTATCTCTCCTCTCCTTCTCAGACTTTGGTCTACAGATTTGGTCTATTTCTTTTTCACTCTCAGCTCTGTCTATAAAGCTGGATAAGCCAAGGCCAAACACTAACTTTCCTAAAGACCTTACCACACACCTTCACCACCTCTGAGTACGCACAGCTCAAGAGCTCAGAAATCCACTCATTTTTTATAGCAAGACCTCTAGAGCATTCGGGGTCTACCTGGCTGCAGTAACCAAAGATGTATTTTAGAATCAAATTTCATCTGACTTGGCTTTAGAAATAAGTCTGTAAAAATGTGGCTATATAGATATCCATAGCTCACAAATGGGGAGTGTGGGTAATACTATTTGCAATTAGCAAAATAAGCCGATCTGTTTTCCATATGGAAAAAAGAAAAAAATACCAGGTCCATATGGTGTGCACCTATAACCACAGCTACTTGGGAGGATGAGGCAGAAGGATTCCCTGAACCCAGGAGTCTGGGGCCAGCCTGGGCAACATAGTGAAAACCCACCTCTTAAAATACCTTTGTTTTTTAATATTCAGGAAAAAATCACTCTAGACTTCAGAGGAAGAGACGAAGTAGTTGAAAGCAGCAAATCCCCGGAGAAGCCAGCAATGTACCTTACCACCTATTCCCTGGACTGCTAGGAGATGAATCCTAAATGTGTCCCACTTTGACTATCTAGATAGATGCTTGTCCATGTAACACCTGTAGTATTTATTGGCCAAAGGGAAATGTGAAATTAAGGCTCATTCACCACCATTTCAGTATTTCTTCCCTTTCTGAATCAGACACCTACACACTCAATGGCAAAAAATTTCAATCATCTCTGAAAAGAAATTACAGAAATGATGAAAGAGTATAAGTTAACTCTTTTTTAAAAATTGGCTCCCAAAACAGCACAAAGGGAAAATAAGAGGTTAAACATGCATTAGTTTTTTGTATAACACAATTTTACCTAATTTTCTGAAAGGGCTGAACTATGTATGGGAATGAAACTTTTCAACTGAGGAAACAATGTAGACAAGAATTTATCAATCAATCAACAACTACATTTGAATGTCTAATAGGGACCAGAAAGACACCTACATACACCCCAAAACGCCAATTTTGATTCGACTCTTGTCCATAGAGGCTAAAGAAAAAAACAAAAACATACACTACAATTCAAGGACACACATAGATCCCTAAATATCCCAATACTGGAATGAGAAAATAATATTTTTCCATCTGCCTCTAGTCCCACAAACTCAACTCTTTTAATTGGGATAAATGATACCTGAGTTATCTGTGTCAACATTTTCTTAATCATGAGATTTTCCTACCTAGAAAAGTCCCTAAAATGTTAGTACCAAATGGTTATCTTTCTACAGCTTTGCACCAGAGTAAGTACAAGACATCTCAGACAGTGGCTACCTGCTTGAGAATTCAATACAAAATAATAAGCTGCTTTTCAGACACCGCAGAGCATACTAGTTACGCGATCCCCCTTTACTGTCTTTTTATTTTATTATTTTCAATAGAATCTACATCCTTACCTATGAGAAAACACTGGGATCTATGCTGGTCAGTAGTCAAGAGTACTCCACCAGGTACCGCTTTCTGCTTAAGCTTTTTTCTTGGGGACTCAAGTGGACTTCTGAAATGTACTTGAGCATTTTAAAAAAATATAAACAGCAACCAAATTGTGAGCAAGAAGGAAAATGTAAATCGAGTTTAACTTTTTGGTTTGAGCATATAATTACATTCTTTGTTAGGAATGTAGGCAGACAAGAATCTCATTAAATATTTGCTGCCCTATTTGCCCCTAATATGTATAAATCTGAAGGCATAATCCACAGAGTACACGTAAAACCATGGCCTACTGCAGAGAAAGATAATGTCCTAGTGCAAAAGGCAGCCCAAGCAGCTCTCCAATCTAACCTTTTGCCTCCGACAGCCATCAAAAAATGATAGCAACTTCATTTTAAGGAATATTAGGAATTTTACAATTCTGAGAGTATGATGAGCAGTAAAGCAGCAGTAATAAAAGAAGGATAAGAAATTTAGGAGAGGAAGAAATGGGAATTAAAAATAAAAACATGTAGCCAGGCATGGTGGCACAAGCCCATAACCCCAGTACTTGGGAGGCTAAGACAGGAGGACCTCAGGTTCAAGGCCAGCCTTCAACAATGTAGTGAGACTCTCAGCAACCTAGCAAGACCCTGTTTCAAAAGAGAAAACATAAAATGGGATGGGGGTGTAGCTCAGAGGTAGAAAGCACCTGAGTTCAATCCCCAGTACCACAAAAAATAAAAATAAAACCACTATTCTGTTAAATTATACATGTTAATTGCTTTTCCAAAACCAAACACCAGTAGTTCATCTCTCTCCTCATCAGTAAATTATGCCTGTTTTTTTGGTAACCAAAGAAAGACACAGAGGTACCTGGTTGCTTTTCCTAAACACTCAGTGATACAACATGACTCTCCATAAGAGAAGCCAAGAACAGCAATAAGCAACACCAGCGGAGAGATATTGCATTTGTTCAGCTTCTACAGATACATTCTCCAAAAAATTAAATTTGACATAACTGAAAATATATTTTCACTAACTTAAAATTCCATTTTGATGTGTTCTTAAACAGAAAATGCTGGAAATTAGGCACCCTTCCACAGTGACCTGCTCAAGCATTACAAAGGGACCCTCTCGAGACACTGACTCGGTAGGGCTGCCTGCCTAGCATTCTCTGATATTGCTTGTGATGTGTTGTGTCCAGTTTTCCTGCTCCTCCCTCGACACTGTCTCACCAGCTGAGACAGCTGCTTCCTACTGCCCAGGCCCGTGCCCCGACTTCACCTTGCTCGCCCCGCTCTAGCGGCCGGCCCTGCACTGCAGCCTCCCTTGCTCTGGTCTCTCTCACCCTTCCACCTTTCCTTCTCCCCCAGCACTACACATCCCATCCTGGCCAACAAACTCTCTGATCAAATTCTCACCAAACTCTCTGATCTGTCAGCTTGATCGCTGAAAAGATGTCTTTAGGTTTCATCAATGTGCATTTGTCTTACCATGAGTGGGTTGAGCATCTTTTCGACAAGTTTAAGAGTCATTTGCATTTCATTTTCTGCAAACAGTCTGCTTTTGCCCATTTTTAATAAAGTTGTTAAAACTCATGCACATTAGAAATTAGTCCTCTGTGATGAGTTATAATTCTATCCCTCCCCCCACACACACCCATATACACCATATTTGTCTTTTAGCTTTGATTATGAAGGGTTCTGCCATGCAGAAATCCCTTACTTTTATATAATCAAATGTAGCAGTCTTTTCTCTTGGTTTTTCTGGATTGTGTGTCATAATTTAAAACACCTTTCTCACTCTGACATTAGAAAAGACTTTGTCCATGATTTGCTCTAATGCCTTCTTACTTTCCATGTCTAATCTTGCTAACCCACTTCCCTGTCAACAGACACCTTCTGCTTTTCACCTGGTCTTGTAGAACAGCACTCAACTCTCCTTTCCCAATCCATTCTCTAAGTTGCCAGAGCTATTTCACCATGTCACAGGTCTGCTCAACATCTTTTCGCTGCTTTTTTAAAGCTCGTGTTTGCTGGGCATGGTGGTGCACGCTTGTAATCCCAGTACTTTGGGAGGTGGAGACCAGAGGATCCAGGTTCGCAGACAGCCTCAGCTCGCTCTCTCTCTTTCTCTCTCTCTCTCTCTACTTAGTGAGGCCCTCTGCAACTTCGTGAGACCCGGCTTCAAAATAAAGTATAAAAAATAGGGCCAGGGGTGTAGTACAGAGGTAGAACGCCCCTGGGTTCAATCCCCGGTACCGCAAAAAAAAATAATAAAAAAATAAAGCTCGTGGTTCTTGGCTCTCTTCCATCCAGAGCATAAAGTTTTCTCTCCTTAGTGGGGCACCAAAAACCTTTGGCAACCTGGTCTCAGCCCATCCTATCCAGTCCCCTCGAACCTCATATTACACCAACACCCAAACAAGACTGTCCTAACATGCCAAGCATGTTCTTGTCTCTAATTCTTCATTCAAGTTGCTTTTCATGTCTAAAATGCCGTCCTTCCTGCTTCCCTGCCTGGTATAATCCTAGCTATGCAGCAACATTAACCCCACATTGAAAGAGTGTGTTAGCCCCTGAAGACAGAGGCTTGCTGAAACTTAACAACTCACCAGTAATGCCATGGAACACAGAGTGGACACAAACGCAGCCATTAAGAAGCCTGCATCGGTGGCAGAGAACATAGTCTGTTAATGTGTGGCTTATGATGGCCATCTATAATAAGAAACTGTACGAGTTACAGAAGCCTTGGAGATCTGAATAGTGTCGAGTGGAGACAGAGACGCTCGTGACAGCTGTGGCCTGAAGTTCAAGAATAACTTCTTGATTCTGTTTGCATCCCTTTGCTTCCGCTTCCTTAAACCTCCCCTTTAAGAACCCCTCCTTGGGCTGGGCATGGTGGCACATGCTTGTAATCCCAGTACTTGGGAGGCTGAGACAAGAGGATAGCAGGTTCGAGGCCAGCCTCAGCAACTTAGTGAGGCCCTCAGCAACTTAACAAGACCCCATTTCACCAGGCATGGTGGCGCACACTTGTAATCCCAGTACTTGGGAGGCTGAGACCGGAGGATCTGGATTCACGGCCAGCCTCAGCTACTTAGTGAGGCCTCTGCAACTTATTGAGACCCTGTTTCAAAATAAAGAATAAAAAAAATAGGGTTGGGGGTGTAGCTCGGAGGTAGAATGCCCCTGGGTTCAATCCCCAGTGGCGCAAAAAAAAAAAAACACAAGACCCCATTTCAAAAACTTAAAAAGGGGGCTGGGATGCTGGGTGTGGTGGCGCATGCTTATAATCCCAGTACTTGGGAGGCTGAGACAGAAGGATCACAGGTTCACAGCCAGCCTCAGCTACTTAGTGAGGCCCTCCGCAACTTAGTGAGACCCTGTTTCAAAATAAAGAATAAAAAATAGGGCTACGGGTAGAATGCCCCCAGGTTCAATCCCCAGTACTGCAAAAAGGGGAGGGGTTTGGGGGTATAGCTAAGAGCTGGAATGCCCCTAGGTTCAATCCCCAGTACTAAAAAAAAGTTAAATTAAAATAAAAACCCTCGCTGGACTCAAGAGGCAAGATGGACTTTGGACAAGAGTCCTCCGTCTTCTGAAGCAACTGTCTTTTCAAATAGTCATCTTCCTGCCTCAACACTTTGTCTCCCAACTTGAATGGCCTGCCATGCTGCAAGCAGAGAAACTTCGATCTGGTAACAGCTACTCTTTAAAATCCAACACAAACACCACTTCTCTTGCAAAAGTTCCCTATCACCATATCCCTGGCAGAAAAAGAGCTGCTCCCTTCTCTGTGTCCATGTTTTCCTCCTAGGTAAAATGCTTACCAATCTAAACTGCTCTCTGCAAATTTTCAGTCCTCAAGGAACTGAACTAGGAATTTTAGTTCATCTCTGAACGTCTCTCTGTGGCTTATGACCTTTCAATAGGTCCTTATTACCTACTAGATAAAGTTCAAGTTCCTTAGTAGGAAGTCCAACATTAAGTCTATCTTCAGACTCCTTAATACCTCTTAAACCTCTCCCAGCACTCCCTACGCTTTAGTCACAGAGCTTGAGGCACCAAGTCCACAGGCAGTTCCATAAGTTTCTCCCCCGGCCTGCAACACCCTCCATTCACCATCCCCACTACTCCCCTCTCCCTATCTTATGTCCTGATTTGAACATGGAGCACTAAGAGTCAAACTGGATCATAGTAGTCACAGGTCACTGGGCCCAAGGACCAGGAATAAGCAACAAAGAAGGTCAGAAGCCAAACAAACGGAAATGAGAGTAAAAACAGCAAAACTGAGCCAGCACGGTGGCGCATGCCTGTAATCCCAGTACTTCAGAGGCTGGTACAGGAGGAGCACAGGCTCAGGAACAACCTCAGCAACTTGGCAGGACCCTCAGCCACTTAGCAACACCCTGTTTCAAAATAAAAAAATAAAGCCAGGTGTGGTGGTGCACGCTTATAATCCCAGTACTTGGGAGGCTGAGACAGGAGGATCCCAGTTTGCCGCCAGCCTCAGCTACTTAGTGAGGCCCTCCGAAACTTAGTGAGACCCTGTTTCAAAATAAAGAATAAGGCCGGGCGTGGTGGCGCACGCTTGTAATCCCAGTACTTTGGGAGGCGGAGACCAGAGGATCCGGGTTCGCGGCCAGCCTCAGCTCACGCACGCGCGCGCGCTCTCCGTCTCTGTCTCTCTCTCTCTCTCTCTCCCTGTCTCTCTCTCTCTCTCCACTTAGTGAGGCCCTCCGCAACTTCGTGAGACCCGGTTTCAAAATAAAGTATAAAAAAATAGGGCCGGGGGCGTAGCGCGGAGGTAGAATGCCTCTGCGTTCAATCCCCGGTACTGCAAAAAAAAATAAAAAAATAAATAAAAATAAAGAATAAAAAATAGGGCTGGGGGTGTAGCTCACAGGTAGAATAGCTCAAAAAATTTAAAATTAAAATAAAAAAAATAAATAAATAAATAAATAAATAAATAAAAAGGGCTGGGGATGTAGCTCAGAAGTAGAATGCCTCTGAATTCAATCCCCAGTACCAAAAAAAAAAAAAAAAAGGCAGCAAAACTGTTCTTTCTCAGCAAATGCTAGAGAAATTACCATGAGTAAAGCCTGGTACCTGCTCTGGAGAAGCTCAGTTTAGTGAAGGTTGGACAGACATAATATTTCCTATAATGCAGTGTGTGACAGCACAGCCATATATAGATATATAGATATATCATGTGTGTATATGTGCTATCATATGTACACACACACACACATACATTCAGATAAATTGAAGGCATGCCATTATGGGACTTGACTGAAGATCGAAGTGATCCCTACAGAAGATGCTGAATCGCAACAATACCTGTGCTGCAGTGTAACTCCCACTAAATCCTGTGGAATGATTTGCCCTCAAGCCAGTTGTTTAACCCTTCGGAGCCTCAATTTCCTCACTATAAAAGGGATCTTGATCAGAAATGGAGGGTTCTTTTAGGTATAAAATATTAAAAATTTAATAGAAGCACAGTCTCAGACACCAAACACATGGGCCTTTTTCAACACAGGGGTGGAGGAACACAACTTCTGGACGCCTAACTCTAAGGAAAATGGAATCAACAGATAGATGGAATTTTGTGTGTCACGTCTGTGAATGTGATGTTGAATTTTAAAACCCTGAAAATTGCAGCTTAGACTGGAACTCAACCTCAAGCGCCGCAGCAAACCAGACCCGGGTTGTCATGGCAACTGGAACACTTGGGTTAAGAAGAGGAAGGGAGAGGATCTCTGCGTGTCAGATTTCGTTGCCACTTCCATTAGAAATATTAAAAAATGTTTATATATAATCTCAGAACTACACTCATCACTTAGCACAAACAAACCTCTTGTTAACCTTTTGGGATAAACAAAACATGGGTTTAAAAACATAAAGATAAAACGTTCTCTCCCGGAGGGAGCACTGGATCAATGTGTGCCGCCACCATAAGCTCTGCACGCCTCTCGGACTCTCCAGGCTCATCTAGCTGGTCCTCCTCCTGTTCCCCAGCTACTTGAGTGACTATCACAGGGACGAGGACACTGTTCCGTCATGTGCCTGTCTCCCCCATCCCACCATGGCTGCCTGAGCTCAGAGTCCCTCCTCATCACCTTCATACATCCAGGGCCTAGAGCTGTGCAGGTGGTTTAGGTGCTAAACTGTTCAACTGAGGACTAAAGCATAAATCTCATCAAGTTATAAGTATGAAATCGCTATAAAAATAATGTAACTATTTTTACCTTATCAAACATACTACTTATAAAACACATCTCGCCGGGCGTGGTGGCGCACGCTTGTAATCCCAGTACTTTGGGAGGCGGGGACCAGAGGATCCGGGTTCGCGGCCAACCTCAGTGCTCGCTCTCTCTCTCTCTCTCTCTCTCTCTCTCTCTGTCTCTCTCTCTCTGCCTAGTGAGGCCCTCTGCAACTTCGTGAGACCTGGTTTCAAAAATAAAAAGCATAAAAAAATAGGGCTGGGGGTGTAGCGCGGAGGTAGAACGCCCCTACGTTCAATCCCCGGTACTGCAAAAAAATAAAATAAAAAAAAAACACATTTCATCTTTCTTATTATGCATGGGAATCTGTTTTTAAAAAAAAAATTGAGAAGTAAGTGGTTTTCCTCTCATGGAAGGAGCTAGAAGCTAGGATTCCAATTCTTGGGTTTCTACTGTAACTAGTTGCAAGATCTGCATCTCTGGATAGAGGCCAACTTCTCGGATGCTCAGCATTCTTGCCACGCACATCCTATGCCAGAGGCCTGAGTCCAGGGGTTCCAACAAACCAGGTCCAGCCACTCACCCCAAAAAACAAACAGAAATGATAATGGCAAAAAGCGAGAAAGGAGCTTTAATCAGTACGGCCATACTGGGAAGGCAAAGCGAGGTCAAGCATCTCAGTCCTGTCTCTGGGGCACTGCCAAGAGCTCTGAGTTTAAACAGGAGAACAACGGGGGCAGAGGAGAAAGGTATGCATAATCAAACAGTGGAGCCCAACCTGGGGTCTGGTTGGTCATTCTCAGTTCTGGTTCCGAGGCGGCTCCTGAGAAGACCTTATCCAGTGGAAGGGCAATCTCTATGTGCTGCTCAGGCTGTTTATCAGACCTGTGATCTGGGAAGGGGGCAGTTCAGTTCTCATGAAACAATTTGTTCTGCTTAGAGGGCAGCCTCACCATGGAGTGATCTGCCTGCGAGGCTCCGCTGTTCCTGGAAGGTGTAGGGCAATGACAGGAGACTTCTAGCTGCCCCTCAGGGGTCTAAAACAGGATGCTGCAACTGTCCCTGCAAATCCTGTCTCGGTCTTAAAAAGGGACAAGATAGGTTAGGTAAATTCAGGGCTAAGAAACATTGCATTAGGGATTGCATTAAACTGAAGAGCTTTTGTGCAGCAAAGGAAACAATCAAGAACCTCAACAGAGAGCTGGCAGAATGAGAGAAGATTTTTGCCAGCTACTCCTCTGATAGAGGATTCATATCTAGAATATACAGAGAACTTAAAAAAATCACCACTAAAAAACCAAATAATCCAATCAAAAAATGAGCAAGTGAACTAAATAGACACTTCACAGAAGAAGAAATACAAATGGCCAATAAATGTATGATGAAATGTTCAACGTCATTAGCAATCAGAGAGATGCAAATCAAAACTACCCTGAGATTTCACCTAACCCCAATTAGAATGGCAATCATTAAAAACACAAACAACAACAAATGCTGGTGAGGATGTGGAGAAGCAGGAACTCTACTACACTGTTGGTGGGATTGCAAATTGGTGCAACCACTTTGGAAAACAGTGTGGAGGATCCTCAGAAGAATGGGAATGAACCTACCATATGACCCAGCAATACCACTTCTAGGCATCTACCCAAAAGAACTGAAACCAAACTACCAGACTAATGCATGTGTATCTATGTTTATAGCTGCACAATTCACAATTGCCAAACTTTGGAACCAGCCAAGGTGTCCATCGA
>PVJS01031925.1:0-15974 GCA_004027185.1 Glis glis | reverse complement strand
CACGCTACGCCCCCAGCCCTATTTTTTATACTTTATTTTGAAACTGGGTCTCACGAAGTGCGGAGGGCCTCACTAGGTAGAGAGAGAGACAGGGAGAGAGAGAGAGAGCGAGAGAGCTGAGGCTGGCCACGAACCCGGATCCTCCGGTCTCCGCCTCCCAAAGTACTGGGATTACAAGCGTGCGCCACCACGCCCGGCCTGTTCTTTATTTTTGAAACAGGGTCTCGCTAAGTTGTGGAGGGCCTCACTAAGTAGCTGAGGCTGACCGCGAACCCAGATCCTCCTGTCTCAGCCTCCTAAGTACTGGGATTACAAGCGTGAGCCCCAACGCCTGGCTGAGAAAGACTATTTAAGAGACTATAGAGACTCACAGGGCAAAGACAACACCCTAGGGGTGAGTGGATCCTCCTTTTCCTTCTAATGTCTAGATTTCTCTAATGTCTAGATTTGGTTCGTCCTCTTTTACTGGCTTGTTCTTTTTCTTTTTGAAGCTTTATTGAAATATAACTAATATACCATACAATGTCTCCATTAAAAATATGCAATTCAATTATTTTTAGTATATTCACAGAGTTCTGCAATTATTGACCATAATCAATGTTAGACGACTTTTATTACCCCCTAAAAAATATTGTAATAGCGATCAGCTACTTCCCATTTTTCCCTTACTTCTTCCCTCTCCCAGCCTTAGGTAACAATTAATCTATTTCTACCTTTAGAGATTCACCTATTTTGGACATTTCAGATAAAGGAGATCCTACAATATGTAGTCTTTTGTGATCGGTTTCTTTCACTTTGCATTATGTTTTCAAAGTTCAAACATGTTGTAGCATGTATAAGTACTTCATTCCTTTTTATGGCTGAATAATATTCCATTGTATGGATGTACCATATTTTAGTTATTATTCATTCATCAATTAATGGATGCCTGAGTTGTATCCACTTTGGGGCTGTTATGTAAATGCTGCCAGAAATACTTATGCACAAGTTTCTGTGTGTACACATTTTCATTTCTCTTGGGTATGTACCTAGAGGTCATGTGGGAGCCCCAGCCTCAACCTTTTAAACAATTGCCAGGCAACTTCGCACAGTAGGTGTATTGTTCTATTCCCACTGGCAGTATATAAGGGTCCCAGTTTCTGTGTATTCTTATCAATACTTGTTATTATCTATTGGTTCTCTTTTATACCACATTGTAAGTAGAGCCTGAAATTTGCAATGTGTGTTTAGAATATAGGTCATTGGTACTGGATCTAGGAGATAAACAAGAATCATTGTTCCTTTGAAACTCAATTGATTCTGTGGGCCTGCTATGAGAATGCAATATCACTTTATCTTTTTTTTCTTCTATATGCTTTTATTCTTTTTTTTGTGGTACTGGGGATTGAACCCAGGGGCATTCTATCTCTGAGCTACACCCCCAGCCCTATTTTTTATTCTTTATTTTGAAACAGGGTCTCACTAAGTTGCAGAGGGCCTCACAAGTTGCTGAGGCTGGTCACGAACCTGAGATCCTCCTGTCTCAGCCTCCCAAGTACTGGGATTACAAGCATGCACCACCATGCCCGGCTTATTCTTTATAAAATATTTTTCTGCCGGGTGTAGTGGTACACACGCTTGTAATCCCAGTACTTGGGAGGCTGAGACAGGAGGATCACAGGTTCGAGGACAGCCTCAGCAAGGAGTGAGACACTCATTAACCTAGTGAGACCCTGTTTCAAAAAATAAAATAGGGATGAGGGTGTATCTCAGAGGTAGAATGCCCCTGAGTTCAATCCTCAGTACCCCCAAAAAATTTTGTTCTATTAAAATTACAAATACTCTTAAGCTCAGCTTGTTTACCTTTGGGACTATTTCCTATACAAACAAAATCACTTGGTCCTAAATATACAAAAAATGTTTACTACATCATTATTGCAAAAAATGTAAATAACCCAAGTGTTTGTTTACCAGAAAAGGAATGGCTAAGTAAATTATATGACCATACTATGGAACACTGTGTGGCTAGCACAAAGAATAAATTTGGATCTATATCTTCAGATCTGGAGGGAAGCCTATTGTATATATTTTAAGTTTAAAAAATGTAAGTGCAGTATAGTATGGAATAGTATGATCCCACTTCTGGAAGTTAAGGAAGAAAACCAGCAGATTATATAAGTGCCTATGGTTTGAGCATAAATAGGGATGAGAAAGGATATTTAACTCTTGTGATGGTCTATTTAGGAGGGGAAGTGAAAGAAATTAGTTATTTTCTACTTTGTAGTTTTGAATTTTTACTTTTAATGATAATTGTTTTTAAAAACATAATGAAGAAAAATTCAAAGCCTATCTGACTTTTAAAAATGTACTTTCTTGATTTGATGTTTAATAGCGACTATGCAATAATTACAAATTTAAATATTATCTTCTCTTGGGAAAGTTGGGTTTTAAAAATTCTTTCCTGAATGTAAAAAAATGAACTTGTGTAAGATATATATGGGAGCATTCTTTTTCCTCTGTTTCAATCCTTCCCTTTTCCTTCATGGAATATGAATTATTTACAAGAGAATAAACCACCTATTTCTTCCATAATAACAACCCCAAAATCCAAGTAGGAGAAATGGATAGATGAATCAGTATTAAAATAATACACAAAACAAAATAATTGAACATAGTCCTTCATTATTTTCTTTGGTTATTGTGAGCTTGAATGAAATTATTTATTCCCAGGCATGGAGTGACACTTCTCCACAGGTCAAACATAACACAAAACTGCACACCAGGCAGACATTCCTCATTACGTGCTTGTGGAATCAACAGCTCCACCATCTTACTCGAGTCCCCGATGAGGATGTGTTTGCCAAATGGTCAGAAGATCACACAGTAATAGAAATATATGTAACTTTATTTCCTAGTGCATATTTTATAGGACATTCCAGCTCTTTAATTTTCTTGTTTGTTACCATTTGGACAGAATACCTATTCTTGAACATAGCAGTAGGAATTCCAATGAGGATACAAATCTGATAAGGCCCTACATAAAACTATATTTGTAAAAATTAAAGTCCCCCTAGATACCTGAATTTCTCCACCCCATTTCACTCTGCAATATAAAATGCAAATATATTCAACCACTTACTAAATTAATCTATTAATATATTGTTAATATCCCAAACCACATACGGATGTTGGGGTTCAGAAAACAATCCCTCAAAGTATGGCACTTGGCTTGCTGAGTACTTAGAACTGGAGACTGTAAGGGCTCAGACACTGCCTCAGAAGCTGTCTCTCTCTGACCTGATCCTCTTTCATCCTTCTCTCATGAAGAGAGTTGCAGAAACCAGAATTCCTCTTCCCCGAGGTGGGTCAAAGAAAATGGAATCTCCCGTTGGGCATGGTGGTGCACGTTTGTAATCCCAGTACTTGGGAGGCTGAGACAGGAGGATCGCAAGTTTGTGGCCAGCCTCAGCTACTTAGTGAGGCCCTCCGCAACTTAGTGAGACCCTGTTTCACAATGAAGAATAAAAAATAGGGCTGGGGGTGTAGCTTGGAGGTAGAATAGATTCAATCCCTAGTACCGCAACAAAACAAAACAAGAAAATGGAATCTCTTTCTCCCAAAGCAAACCATAAAACCTAGAAAGGTCACTCTCTTCCTTCTCCCTAGAAGACTCTCCATCCAGAGGGGTTGGGCCCCATACCTGGATAAAGGAATTTACATAAAGAGGCCAGACAGAATCTGAACAGAGGGGTCTCACTGGGTCTTCCCTCAGTCTATCATCATTATGTCATACCCTTTGTGTCCAATCACACGTCCACATGGCTGCCCATTTTCCATCAAGCCTAAAAACAGACAGCTTTCCCTGGGTCTTTAGCTCTTCATTTCTGAAGGCTGCCATATCAGTAAAACCTTGGTTAAGTAAATGTGTTATGCTTTGCTTTTGAGAACTTTACTGTATGAGTGTCCTATACGCCATTATGATGGGGGAGGAAAGGTAGCATGCCTTTCTGCCCCCCCACTGATAACCTCAGATTTCCAGAGGACATTGAGAAGCACCTTTGTGCATCATACTTATAATCCAATTTATTACTCAAAACACAAATCTAATGGAAGCCAGTACAGGGCACCCCCCAGCAATCGTCTCGAAGGCCACTGTAACGGGTACTTCTGCCAATGGAAACTTGAGGCTAGGCACTAAGGGGAACTTGATGAGGGGCGTGAGAAGGGAAAACCCCAGGTATATCTGTAAGCAGAGAAAGTGGGATTCTCCAATGAATAGCCATAGAGATCATGCATTTGCTCCAAGATAAGATCTGTGAGGCCTGTAGAGGAGGAGCAACACAAGGTACTGAATGGAAGGTGTGAGGGTCCAAATGAGAAAACCCAGGTTGCAAGTCCACTGACTTGTAAAGAAAGAGCATCTCTTAAGCCTGTATCATGAAGGATTTATGCACACAACCATTAAAAGTGATTTTAGCAACCATCTGTAATTAGAGAAGTAACTTTAAGTTGTTTCTTTTATCAAAGGCATCCGAAAGTGAATTTGCTTCTTACTTTTACTTAGCAATTACTCCTTTAGAACAATCCAAGAACCAGAAGTGATAATATGCCCAGGACATATCTGCTGGTATCTGATAGTCAAACTGCAGTGGGTCCTGGTATAAATACGCGTATGGTTTGGCATTGAGCAGCAGGTGTTTAATAATTGTGACTGAAGCGCGCCACAGTGATTCACAACGTGGATCCAAAATTGGCAACGTGGCAAGGCACCAGATACAAGTTTAGCAGTAAGCTAGGGGCTCAAGACATCAGACCAATAAAGGGCGAGGCAGGGGGAGAGGATTACCCCCACTGAGTCCAGAGGAGGGCTGTAAGCTATCTATCTACTCACACCTTCTGGTAGGTAATCTACAAAGCAGGTTGGCTGCCAAGCCTGAAAGAAGCACTTGCCTACTTAACAGCCAAAATTAGTTAACAATCAGTTAAGCAGGGGAGCTAAAAGAGGGAGTTAAGAGGAAAACATTAACATGAAACAATGATAAACTGGAGCTATTTAACTTGTGTCTTTAGTACAGAAATTTAAGGTTGAGTAAACATGACCATCTAAATCCTTTAATCCTGCCGCTGACATTTATAGTGACTGAGAAGGATTAATCATTTTGATCTCCAAATGAATCATTTTAAGCAGTTAATATTTAAAAGTAATAAACTTTGGAGTTGCATTAATTAGCCTAGTGGATCTGATGAATGTTTCAGGTTTTTTTCTCCTTTTTAGAAAACCCTGTTTTCACACACAAAAAATAAGTTTGCTCAGCAGCCGTAGTTCAGAAAACATGAAAATGGATCTCGAATTCCTTTCATTTTTGGACAATGACAGAGGTGAGGGGGAACGCTGGGGAAATGAAAAGTTTGGGGTCTAACTGGAAATTCATAGCAGCATTAAGTGCTGAATGGTGAGACCATATGGTCATATTTCTTTTGAAGTCTAGGATCAGTTCCCATTATTCACCCTAATGGCATCCAAGACTAAACCAAATTTCAGTCTTTAAAATTAAAAGCATTTTCCTTTTGGCTCTTGAATCTTCCTCTTTGACGATTTCCAACATGTCTGAAGGTTAAATATATTTTCCCAGTGCAAAAAAAGCAAATAAATAAAATAAATACAAGAAGAATGAGAAAAAACCAATTTACTCCATTTTACTTCTACAAGCAGGATAAAAATGGTGCAGAAACACCATAATTAGCAATTTTATTTTTTATTTTTGGTGGTAGTGGTACTGGGGATTGAACCATTCGACCTCTGAACTACATTCCCAGGTCTATTTTATTTTTTATTTTGAAACAGGGTCTCATTAAGTTGTGGAGGGCCTCACTAAATTGCTGAGTCTGGCCTCGAACCTGTGATCCTCCTATCTCAGCCTCTTAAGTACTGGGATTCCAAGCATGCACCACCACGCCAGGCTCATAATAATACTTTAATTAAAGGAGTTATTAATACTATTTTTTACATCTGCCCAGTGCTATCAGTGACATTCTAAAATTATGTGTATAGCATGCATGTTCTATACTTGAGAAATGTGAATTAAATTCCTTTGACCCATCTGGAACATACAGTACATAGAAACATTTAATAAATTACTTATCATTTTAATAATATTCAAGGAATAAACCTGCCCCTCCCCCCAAAGTAATCTAGACCTAAGAGCTTATAAAAGGCCTTTTTCTGTTGGGAAAATGATGAAAATATTTGAAAGGCCCGGTCCCAGCTAGATGCCACCAACTCTCGATTCTCTCAGCGCGGTCCTGGCTATGTCACGCATACTATTATGATAATGGGCAAAATGTCTTTATCCAGCAAAACCTCACAGTGCAACAGCAGCAGAGGTTGTTTTTAAGAGAAGATTGTGGTTATGGCTCAGTAGACACCATGTGACTCTGCCCTCGGCTCCAAATGAAATCTCACCCTGGCTGAAGCTGCAGGAGGGGAAAAGTACAAACCCCAAACTTGCCATGTTCAACTACAGATGTTTGAACACGTCTAGTTTTGTTTGGGTTTTAATATTACTGTTTAGGTAAGTTTCACATGCAGTGAGGTTCACAGATGTAAAGCAGACACTTCTGTGAGTTTTAAGAAATCCATCTACCACAAGCCTAAAGGAGACATGGCACATCTCCAGCTGCGGAGCGAGTCTGCCTGTGCTGGGACAATCCTCGCCCACAGGCAACCACTGTTCCGCTTTCTTCTACTGTAGATTACTTTTGTCTGTTCTTGGAACATTACATAAATGGAGTTATATGGTACGTACTCTGAATCTTTCTGATTAACTGGATATTCCTGAGATTCTTCCATATTGTTGCATGAGTGGGTATTTCAAGTTTTTGTATTGCTAAGTCTTATTCTGTTGTAGGAATATACTACAATTTACTATATCCAACCGCTTGGTGATTTTAGCTTGGACCTATTATAAATAAAGCTGCTATGAACTTAAGTTTTCATTTGCTTTGAGTAAACACCTAGGAGATGAATTGCTGGGTCAAGGAAGAGATATTATTTTTAACTTTATACATGAAATTTTAGTTTACAAAGCACTTGTGCCATTTTACATGTTGCACTCTCATAAGCAATGTATGGGAGTCCCAGTCGTTCCACAGTCTCACCAATACTTGGTGCTTTGGATCTTTTTAGTTTTAACCCTTCTGGAGTGTGAGCAGTAGTATCTCATTGTGGTTTTCATTTTCATTTCCTTGATGATTAATGACACCAAGAACATTTTCATGTGCTTATTAGACATTCGTGTACTTTTGTGTGTGTGTGGTACTGGGAGTTGAACCCAGGGGCATTCTACCTCCAAGCTACACCCCCAGACCTATTTTTTATTTTATTTTGTTTTATTTATTTATTTATTTATTTTTGTGGTACCGGGGATTGAACGCAGGGGCGTTCTACCTCCGCGCTATACCCCTGGTCCTATTTTTTATACTTTATTTTGAAACCAGGTCTCACGAGGTTGCGGAGGGCCTCACTAAGTAGAGAGAGAGAGAGACAGAGACAGGGAGAGACAGCGAGAGAGCTGAGGCTGGCTGCGAACCCAGATCATCCGGTCTCTGCCTCCCAAAGTACTAGGATTACAAGCGTGTGCCACCAAGCCCGGCTATTTTTTATTTTTGAAAGAGGGTCTCACTAAGTTGTAGAGGTCCTCACTAAGTAGCTGAGGCTGGCCACAAACCTGCGAACCTCCTATCTCAGCCTCCCAAGTACTGGGATTACAACCGTGCGCCACCACACCTGGTTCATTCATGTATTTTTAATGTGATATTTTTCTTAGAAATATCACATTTGTCCATTTGAAATTGGGTTATCTTTTGTTATTGATTTGTAGGAACTCTTTATATATTCTATATACAAGTACGCGCACACACACACATACACACACACACACACACACACACACACACACACACAGAAATAGTTATTTTTTTCCTAGACTGTGGCTTGCTTTTTCATTTTAAGTTATCATCTGACAAGCAGAACTGTTTAATTTTGATGAGATCAAATTTATCAAGTTTTTCTTTTATATTTAGCCTTTTTATAACCTAAGATATTTTTGCCTACCCCAAGGTTGTGAAGATATGACAGAACATGTTTAGCAAGATGAAAGAGTAGAGTAGAAAAATGACTTGATGTGACTCTGCTTCTTCCTGGCCCTGGAACTCACCAGGTATTGGCTGTGTGAGCATCTTAACAAGTCTGGGTCTCAGTTTTCCTCACTTATAAAACAGACTTAGAGAAGCATAAAGGTCTCAGACCACATACGTCTATGCAGAGTCAGGAAGAAGGCAACACAATGGACAGGAGACAAAGCCGAGAACAATAGCATCAAAAGTCCAAGGAGAAGGAAATGGAAGAAAAAGGGCCTTGAATAGAAGTCACAAGGATTAAAATTTCCTTGGGCACCAGAAACTTTGGGTTGATATAGATCATCCCTAAGCGACATCAAAAGCTCTATGCCAACCTTTGATCTGACTCCTCCCTTGAACACCATGCCTGGAGTTCATCCTGAACTAAAAACCAGCCATTGGGACAGCAGGGACCTAACAAGCTTTACGTGCCAGGTCCTTAGGAAAGGTGCTTTTCTTCTCCAGCCCTCAAAGTGCACAACTAGCCTGCTGGGGTTCCAAAGCAGGGATTATATTCTGCCTTTGACCTTCGACCCACTCTCCAAATACAACTTCTCTTCTTATTTTGTGGTTTTTAGTTTTGCTAATTTTGTTGTTGTTGTTGTTTGTTTTTTGTAGTACTGGGAACAGAACCCAAGACCTCACACATGCAAGGTAAGGGCTCTATCACTGAGCTACATCTTTAGCCCTTTTCTCTTCATTTTTTATTTTGAGACAGGGTAGAGGTCTTGCTCAGTTGTTGAGGCTGACCTGGAACTTGCAATACTCCTGTCTCGGCCTCCTGAGTAGCCTGGATTACAGGTGTGCACCAATGCTGTTTCTACTTTTCTTTCACGTTGTGTTGTTTTTAGTAATTCTGTGGATAATTTGTTTTTGTATTTCACATGCTTTTATAAGAGTTTTTGAGTAACATTTTGAGTAAAGCTACTCACGAATTGCTCCTTTTTGTTGCTTGTTTTAACTTCTAAGCCCAAACTTTACAATTTTACAGAAAGTCCTCACTTTAGAAATATGTTGTGTTTAGAAGTTGGTAAGGCTCGATATATGTTTTCATGAGAAAACAACATACAGAATGCCAGAATGCAACATGCAGGCCTACTAAGTTATGTGTCACTGAAGGATGAGGCCAACAGCATACTGAACTCCGCTTCCAAAGGCTTCCTTCTGGGGACATATGCTCCTAATTCCAGCCAGGGAGACCTCTCACACAGGAGCCTCTCCCATGCATTTTCTGCTAGGAGGAAACTTCTAAGCAAATCACTGATGATGTCTTAGATGCAGGAAGGATCCATGAAGGACAATGAAGGTCAAGATTTGTGTAGGGATGGAGACTTGGGATTAGCTTTTCTCTTTCTCAGACTAAGAGGAGAACTGATTCTCCTTTTCCTGTTTACTGACCATTTGAATTTCTCTTTGGTCAATTATCTATTCTTACCATTTTACCACTGGGTTGCTTGTCTTTCTGTTTTAATTTTGTAAGTCACTCTACACTATAGATATAACCCCTACATATGTCACATAGATTAGAAATACATTTCCTAATATGATGGTTTTATTTTTGGGAATTTTAGTTTACATATGAAAGGTTTAAATAAAAAAAATCATTGGAGCCTATGTTTCTTCTGGGTTTTCTGTTTCCATTAAAATGGACTCCCCTACTTTGGGCGTGTATTTAGAGTGTGGAACAGGCTGTAGGGATCCACAATCCCTTTCTCCTCACCACCTTCTGTTATAAGGACCGGGAAGCAAAAATAGTTCACGTTTCCTCTTCTCCTGCAGCTAAGAATGGCCGCGTATAACGGTTCTGAAAAAAGAGTTGTAGGAAGAAGTCTCAGGGGAATAAAAAGAAATAGTCCAATGTAGAGAAGAGGCCTTCTCACCTTTGCGTTCATCCTTATTTCAACAGGAATATGAAAGTATAGCTGCCTGCTGGGAATCCGCAGGACAAAAGCCACGTGCTAAGGACGGCAGAGCAAAAAAAGATAGAAGGAACCTGGGTCCTCCGTGGCATCTTTGATCCCTGGACAGCCTTCCTTTGGGATTATTTGTAAGAAAATACTTCTCTCAGGTGTTTAAGCCACTGTTTTCAGAGTTTTCTGCTATTCATGGTACAAGTCACTCCTGTCTTATTCAGCTTCCCAAATTAACTTCTAGAATTCTTATTGCTTTATTTTTTACATTTGTCTCTAATCCATCTTAATGTATTTTTGAATATGCTGGAAGATATGGGTCCAATTTTATATTCCTCCAGATGGATAACCAGTTGTGCCAGCACCATTTATCAAATCCTACTGAATTAAAAAAACATTTTTTGTTTTACGTTAAATTACCGTACATACTAGGATTTATTTCTGAAATTTTAACTTATTACACTGATCTACTTGTTATTATTTGCACCAATGAAATGTAGATCTGAGTATAGCAGCTTCATAATATTTTGGAAATTACTATAATAAGCCCATTTATTGTCATTATTTGCCTTTCAAATTTTTTTGGCTATTTTCAGACATTTGTTTTTTGACATGAATTTTAAGATTACTTACTCCAATTAAAAATAACCATAACCTACTGGGATTTTATTTGATAGCTTTGACTTCTATGCATTCATTTCATGGGAACTGATGTTCTTATACTATTAGTCTTTCCATCCAAAAACACCAACTGGCTTTCTGTTCATTCATATCTTGTATTTTGTCTTTCAAAAATACTTTATAGATTTCTTCATATTGGGTCCCATATTATGCTTGTAAAATTTACTCCAAAGAACTTTACAGTGTTAGTTGCCTTTTTGATAGGTTTTCCCCCACCCTGAACTCCAAATTTAGCCAGTTATTGCTTAATAATTACTGTATTTGCTTAATAATAGTTTATACCTATTTATTTTGTACATTTGTCTTCAATCCATCTTTATTTTTGAATATGCTGAAAGATAAAGATGCATTGGACATTATTCTAAGCAACATATATATATATATGATGAGTATATATACATATATACTCATTTCATCCCCCAAACTATAGCACAATCTACATATAAGAAAATTGAAGCACAGAAAAATTGAGTATTTTGTCCAAGCAAATTATCTAGCCAAAATTGGTCAGGTAACCTGACACTCGGCTAATGAGCAACAGAGCTGGGATTCAAACACAAGTCATCCAGATCCAGAACCTATAGCCTTAATTCTTTTGCTATGTTACCTATATAATCTACATATTTATCTTTTATTCTCTCAAGTACCAAACTGACTTCTAATTCTATTTTTAGTTTCTAGAGAAATGTGGTTTTTTAATAGATATAATCATATTTTTAATAAAAGTACTTATTTTAACTTTTTCTAACATGTATGTATATATGTTCACATATATACATTTATATGTGTATATATGTATACACATTTATATATGTATATATGTTAACTATTTAATTTTCTTCTCTTATTGCAATTTCCAAAACATCAAGAATGATTCTGAATAGTAATTGTGAAAATAGGTGGACCTTTCTTTCTGATTTTGACTGAAATGTCTTAGTATATCACCATTTCAAATGCTATTTAGTTTTTCAAATTATCATTTTAAATATGACTATCATATTTGTTTTTTCTTCTTGTTTTACTTAGTGAGTTTTATTTTAATAAAGAATGTTTTCTAAATTTTATCTAAAATATTTTTATCATCTACTGATAACATGTTTTTCTACTTTGATTTATTAATATAATTATGCTAATAGATTTCCTAACATTGAAAAATCCTTGTGTGATCAGCAAGGATTAATAACCACTTGGTTATTAATTAGGTCTAGCATATTATTCTTTTTATAGAGTGCTGGACTCTCTCATGAAAATAGTTGTTTAGAATTTTTGTACACATATTCTACATAGCTTCTCCTCTATGCTGCTTAATCAAATTTTGTTATTAAGGCTATACCACTTTAATATGAATCTTGATGCCTTCCATGTTTGGGAGAGGTTGTATGTGATGTCGAAGACCATTTAGAACATTGGACTTGGTTGTACTTTGAAGGTTATGCAAAATTCAACAAAGAACCTCTTTGCCACTTTTTCATGGTTTCTCTTTTCATCATCTTCCTGATCTCTTCTGAGATGACTAGTTTTGACAAGTTTTCCCTGTGTTCTGAAATCATTTGCATTAATTGTATTTTCTGAGAAATAATAAATTCCTTTACATTTTTCAATTTCACTGCTCAAAATAGTCCTGCTTAGTTGTTACAATCTTTTCAGTATCTCTCCTTATTTTTCCCCTAATTATTCCTTAATCAGGACTATGAAGGGCTGTCTACTTTATCAATCTTTTCTAAGAATCAGCTCTTAGAGCCTGGTGTGGTGGCACATGCATGTTAATCTTGGTACTTGGGAGGCTGAGACAGGAGGGTCACAGGTTCGAGGCCAACCTCAGCAGCTTAGTGAGACCCTTAGCAACTTAGTGAGACCCTGTTTCAAAAATTAAAAAAAATAATAACAGGGCTAGGGGTGTAGCTTAGAGGTAGAATGCCCCTGGGTTCAATCCCCAGTATCAAATTAAAAAAATCTTCTGTTTTTAATTTCTGTTTTATCTTGATTATCTAACTCTTCCTATTTCTTTTGGTCTATTTTCCTGACAGTTACTCATTCCTTAACAAGTACAGTAAATTCCTTCTTTATTTATATTTACTCTTTAAATATATTCCTTAACAATGTATTTTTTCCCATGATTTTGGCTTTTACTCTCATTCATAAATTTTGGAGGGAGAATTTTATTTTTATTGTTTTCTATTGTTTCTTATCATAATCAAGGGATGTCATGATTCACAGGGAAACTGTGTTTTTGTTTATCATTTTACTATTTATTTCTAATTTTATATTTATTTTTATATTATATTTATATTTATTTCTAATTTATTTCTAATTCTAATTATAGTTTCTGCAACTATTGTCAGAAATGTGAAAATTTGTATAATTTCTATATGACATTATAGGTTCCTGTATATGTATATATATATATATATAATACATATTTCTTAGCTAAAATTTTGATTAACATTATATAATTTCTATTTTATTTGTCTTTTAGATCTTCCTATTTCTTAAGGAGATGAATCAAAATATCTCACAGCAAATATGTTTTAATAATCTTTTTCTCCTAATAGTTTTTGGTTTATAAATTTAGCTACTATTTTGTTAAGTGTATGCAGTTTAAGAGTGCTCACTCTTCTATACAATATATTTTTGATCATTTACTCAGTGGTCCTTTTTATCCTATTTAGAGTTTTTATAATAAATTCCATCTTTCCTGATATTAATACTTCCATTCCCATTTTTTTTGTTTCTATCTATCTGATATCTCTTTATTCTCCATTACTGTTAACATTTTTTTTAACAGTACTGGAGATTGAACCCAGGGGCATTCTACCTCTGAGCTACACCTCCAGCTCATTTTTTATTCTTTATTTTGAAACAGGGTCTCACTAAGTTGCAGAGGGCCTCACTAAGTAGCTGAGGCTGGCAGTGAACCTGTGATCCTCCTGTCTCAGCCTCCCAAGTACTGGGATTACAAGCGTGCACCACCATGCCCAACTCTACTGTTAACATTTTAAGTGTCTTCCTTATAAACACCAATAACTCTTATGAACCAATTGAATAGTTTATGTCGAAATTCAGTACACTTATATTTCATGTAGTATGTAGTAGATTTGATTCCTCCCATCTTGTTTTATGATTATTCATGATTTTCCTTGTTTCCTCCTTTTCCTTGGAGCTGTTTTTGCTAATTTGGTCAGGTTTCTATTCATTCCCTTTCCCCCTACTAATTAGGTAGGTCTATTATGCTTTTTTCATTCTACTAATGATTACCTTCCCTTTCCTGACAATCATATTCAAATACATGTTTTTCATTATTATATGAATACAAGATAGCAATTATTTCCCCCACTAAAGCTCTATTTCATAACCGTTTCCCCCTCTCTCCCTCTTCAGATGAGATGAGATTTTGGAATACTTTTATTTTCTCTACCCCAACTACTAGAGTTCACTGAGTTCCAGCCTTTTGTTAAGGCTTCCCTGGTCCTGCTGGTTATGTATTTCCAGTTGCTCTATAATCATCATTTGAGATTTAACTCTATGTACCACAGAGCTGACTCCTCATCCTCTCTCTTCTCCATAGGTCATGAGTCTGAATCAGTTGGTATTCCTCCTGGAATACTATGGTGTACACTGTTGATACAGCCTCTGAATCTTTGCATCCCTAAATATCATTCATTCACTCCTAGACATGAATGATATTGATGGGGTTCAGGACAAAATACTACAAAATTTGGCACCTTGCATTTAAGAAAACAGCAGGAGCAAAAAGGTCACTCTCACCTTCCCCTCACCCCTTTTCCTTGAAGGAGGTCATGCAACCTAGGAAGGTTACTCTATGACCTCCTAGGCATTTTCCCTACACCAGACCTTCATTTTTTTGGCCATGAGGCAGGTACTTTTAGGGATAATCATAATTTTTGTGGGGGAAGGGGAGAGCTGCTGCCCCTTTAAAGGACTGCTAAGCCTCCTTCAGAACTTTTTTTTTCTTTTTCCAAATAAGGCCCTTCAGAGAAACTTACAAGGAGCCCGCCAAAATCTCTGAGTCACTCTGACTTACTCTTTTTAGGTGACCTAGAGTAAACTCTGCTCATTATAGTACTAAATTCTCCACCCAGAGACGTTCCTGTCTGCTATTTTTTGAACACATGATGTATAATCTCAGAATGAGCATGCTCAGGTATGTGCCAGTCTCTACCTGAGTTGATGAGTCTTTCCTATAAGAATATGAATAAGTTTCCCCTAATAAAAACCCTTTGCCTTCTTTGTTCTGGGAGACACTGCTCTGAGAATTATCTCCAGGGCCCTCCTTACTTGTCCAAGTAATAAATCTCTTTTATATCCTGGTTGTGCTTGTTGGCTTTGCATTCACCAAGGGGCAAACCCATTATGTTTGATTACAGTTGGAAAGGTACCCTTCCTATACCCAAAGGAAAGGAACATTCTTTACTCTGAAGACAAAGAAATGTAGAGAAAATCTCAACAAAGAGGTTTTGCTAAATCAACAGCCCCTTCCCCTCCCAAACAGAGAAGGACTTTCTTTGAGTTTCCTTATCTGAATAAGGGAAGTTCCTCCTGAGGGAGTACAACCTTCTTGGACCCCCCCCCCCATATCTCGCTAAACAGAGAAGATTAACTCACTGGCAAAGGGGTCCAAAAGTCTGACATCTTGCCTAAAGAGACTCTATCAAGCAGCCATCTATTCTTGGGAGGGTTATTGCTAGAGAGACCCATTTTCACAGCATAAGCTTTGCTCACCATCCATTTCCTCCCTCACCTTTCCAGGACTTCCCCACAGAAGCCCAAGACCATACTTCTTTCAGAATGCTGTTTAACTGCAACCATCTGGCATCTCCTTGAATTTCATACTTTGTGTGATTCCATGCTTGCACATTGATTCCATTTTTTTCTTGTACTGGAGATTGTACCAGGGCCGTTCTACCTCTGAGCTATACTGCAAGCCCTATTTACTTATTTATTTATTCATTTATTATTTATTTATTTTTATTCTTTATTTTGAAACAGGGTCTCACTAAGTTGCGGAGGCCTAAGTAGCTGAGGCTGGCCGCGAACCCGGATCCTCCGGACTCAGCCTCCCAAGTACTGGGATTACAAACGTGTGCCACCACGCCCAGCTCTATTTATTTATTTATTTATTTTTTTTAATTTTTTAATTTTTTTTTTTTTGCGGTACCAGGGATTGAACCCAGGGGCGTTCTACCTCTGCGCTACACCCCCGGCCCT
>PVJS01031924.1:0-23101 GCA_004027185.1 Glis glis | reverse complement strand
CCTGGGTTCAATCCCCGGTACCGCAAAAAAAAAAAGTATAAAAAAATAGGGCCGGGGGTGTAACTCGGAGGTAGAACACCCCTGGGTTCAATCCCCGGTACCGCAAAAAAAAAAAAAAAAAAAAAAGTTTAAAAGCATGTATTGCCCATCTGTGTCCTTGGTGAGTTCTCAGCATCTCCTTATCTCTATCTGCTAGAAGTTACTTACTATGTTGAAAACTTGTTTTATAATAAAGAAAAGAGCCAGGCGTAGTGGCACATGCTTGTAATCCCAGTACTGTATTTGTGGCCAGCCTCAGCTACTTAGTGAGGCCCTCCGCAACCTAGTGAGACCCTGTTTCAAAATAAAGAATAAAAAATAGGGCTAGGGGTGTAGCCCAGAGGTAGAATGCCCCTGGGTTCAATCCCCGGTACCACACACACAAAAAATAATAATAATAAAGAAAAGGAAGAAACAGGAATATAGTCTTAAGTATGGAGGAATAAAGTCATAAGTATGGAGGATTTGGGGCTATATCTATTTTGTGTTATAATATTGGGTTAATATAGCTTGTTTTTTCATCTTTTAATGTTAGTCTAAGCTGTTGTGAAAGTCTATAATTCTTTTCTAATTGCATGTGTCTGTGCTTGTAACATTCAATGTTTAGCTGGACTAACAGCCAACTTTTAGCTGACCAAGGTCAACCTTGGCTGCAGCTCTCAGTTGACAACTTAGAGACAGAGAAAAGGATTTTATTGTTCTGCCTGAGTATGAGAGATTGTTCTTACTATTAGCAATTGATACCTATTAGCAATCAATGTGGGCCCAATCCCTGGGGGCTCCTGACTCTCCTGGACTCTCTTTCCCGGTCAGTTCCCCCCTCCCAATTAAAGAGCCTGTTCTGGTCTGTCGACCTGGTCTGTTCTCTTTATTCCCATATCTCCTAACAAAAACAAAAAACAAAAGCAGTTACATCTTCTGCCCAGAATGCCAGAAATCAATTTGTATCTTTTATACACAGAAAGTCTCAGCACCATGTACCACAGATAAAAAATATGGGATAAATATCAATTATTCACTATTCATTGACTTAACAAATATTTATTGAAGTCTCCCAATACAGCAGGCACTTTTCTAAGTGCCAGGGATACAGTAGTGCAGAAGATCCGAAATTTATATCCTCATGGGGAGGGTGTCCTAGTAAGTATGTATGGAAGGGATAAAGTGAATAAATAAAAATATTAGAAAGTGATCAAAGCTAAGGAGAAAACCCAGCAGGGAATCAAGGGTGGAAGTGGCGGAGGGGAGAGGGCTCCAGGCTTAGGGAGGAGAGAGGGCTCCAGGCTTAGGGAGGAGAGAGGGCTCCGGGCTTAGGCACACAGAGGGAAGGAAGAGTTGGGCAGAGGCAGCGAGCCCGGCTGGAAGTGGTGCAGTGCTGGAGCCAGCCAGCAGGGGGACCCCGAGAAGAATGCAGCACGCAGGCGCTTCTCCAGCCCTTTAAAGCCTCGGAGCTTGAAGTTGTTCCAGGGGCAAAAAAACTGCAAGTCTCAGCCTCCTGTCTCAGCCTCCCTCCCAAGTATTCCATGCCTGTTTATGTTTATTGTTTTAAGATGTTGTCCCTCCCAACTTGGGGTTTTTATTTTTGTGGGGAGATCTGGGGCATTGTGGAAGAAAATCTTTGGCACAGGACTGGGATGTGGGAAATTTCTCTGGCTCCAGTGAGAACGGGGAGGGCCCACCGGGTAGGTAGGAGGAAGGTTCTTTGAGTTGCTCCTTCACTGTGTTGAATGTCTCTGAATACCAATTCTGGGTCTCACTGAGGTAGGAGACCCAGTCAGAGCCTTAAAAATATTGTTAGGAATCTAGACCTAAAATAGGGAAAAGTAAGAATCCCCCCCCCCAGAGGGAGGAGCAAAGGAGTGGACACTTCCAAAAGTTAAAGGAGCTGTTGCCTAGGCAACCTAGAGTCACGACCCAGGAGCTCTCCCTAATGTAGACAAAAGAGCCAGTTAAAGGCCTGAGAGAGCTGGGGGATGGATGTAACCTGACTGCTTTCCTGCCTTCTGTGTAATAAATCTCACGCAAACCCCTCCCCTCTCCAAAGTGGGGGACCGAGGGTATAAGAATCAGGTGAGCCCCTCTGTTCGTGGCTCAGATCCGTGTTTTTTTGCCTACTGAGCCATTTGCTGGCAAAATAAAGAAACTTGTCCCTGATTCTGACCTCCGGATATCTTCTGTCCTGGAAAGGGGGGGGGGTCCCGCAACATCTCGGCGACTCTGGTGGGATTCTCTACCCTGGGCCCAGGACAGGATAGGGGTGCTTTGCCTCCTCTGCGGTCTGGTCCTCCTGGAGAGTCGGCTTTCCCTGTGGTAGACGCTGCCCACTTGAGCGTGCAGGAGGGGGGCCCTTTTGCCACGGTGTGGGAGGCTTCTCCCAGAGGGGGTCGACTCTGGGGGCACAACCGCTGAAGGTTTAGGCCAGAAAAGGAACAGGTCATTATGTCCATCCTGTGTGGACCTCTGAATCAGGTTGTTACCGTTTGGAGCGATGCCGCGGGTTCTTGTTCTTAGCTAATTTAGAAAAAGTTAGCCAGAACTACTGTTGCAAGCTTGAACAAAGTTTTTTATTATAGAGAGAAACGGGGGACAGAGTAAGCAAAGCACTACGCCAGAGGTGACGTAGTGGAGTGCCTTGAAAGTAAGGCACTGATGCCTTTGAACATACACAATTTTTATAAGAATTATTATCTTTTGTTTCTTATCTCACTTAACTAATAGTCTTCTTTTTCCACCAAAAGCAGGGGCAGATCAGCCAATTAAACCTTTTCTGCTAGCCCCATTTGTTCATCCTCATAGAGACAGATAGGTCAGATATCACTGATTAACAGGTATTGCCTGGTTAAGAGGTCAGGGGGCTTCATGAAGCTTGTTAGTCTTAGCTGTTGTGAAAGTCTATAATTCTTTTCTAATTGCATGTGTCTGTGCTTGTACCATTCAGTGTCTAGCTGGGCTAACAGCCAACTTTTAGCTAACCAAGGTCAACCTTGGCTGCAGCTCTCGGCTGACAACTTAGAGACAGAGAAAAGGATTTTATTGTTCTGCCCGAGTATGAGAGCTTGTTCTCACTATTAGCAATTGATACCTATTAGTAATCAATGCGAGCCCAATCCCCATCAAGGTAAGCTGCCCCAGGGCTCTGTTAGGTCTGGTCCCACTACCAGGGTAGTGGATGAGGAGTTTGATCACCTCCTGGAAGGAAAAAAATTCCCTGAGTAGCGTCCGCAGGAAGGCACATGAAAAATGGAGTTTAGTTCAGTGATGGATTCCGGTGAGTGCGTGATGAATGTGTGTGTGACTGAGCTGCCTGTAAAAGTGGTGGAGGCTGTGAGTGTGAAACACGTCTGCAGACACAGAACAGCGAGCAGGGAGTTCACAAGGGAAACTCCAACCAAGCTCTACTAGGCTCAGGAGTATTTGAAGGACAGCCGGGCCCCCTTATCAGGTTCCATGGCAACGGTGTTAGTTCCTCTGCATTCCAGGGCCTGGTCAGGAGGGAGGGTAAAGGAGGGGAATGTTCACAGCTAAAGTGGAAAAGCCCCCTCCCCCACTTGCGGGCAGCATTAGCCAATCTTGCTGGAGGCAGCTTCATCTGAGCTCACTGCAGATGCAGTTACAAGGGGGCAAATCAGGCATGGGGACCCCAAATCTTGAGTCTCAAGCTGCAGTCAGGAAGCTATTTCTAACAGCTAAATTTACATATAAATAAACAGTGTAGAGCCTAAGCTGACAGTGTAGAGAGCTAGTCAGAAACTGAGCTGCTCCATTCACCTAGATTCTAAAAATATTGAGAGAGCTCCCATTGGCCAGTTTCTGATTATGGGGGTGGGTTTAAAACCTCCACCTCTTGAAGGATCCAGGAATATGACACAAAGTGGAATAAACATTAATTTTGTGCAAAAAAATAAATAAATAAAATAAAACCTCCACCTCAGCCGGGAGTGGTGGCGCATGCTTGTAATCCCAGTACTTGGGAGGCTGAGAACGGAGGATCCCGGTTTGCAGCCAGCCTCAGCTACTTAGTGAGGCCTCCGCAACTTAGTGAGATCCTGTTTCCAAGAATAAAAAAATGGGGCTGGGGGTGTAGCTCAGAGGTAGAAGGCCCCTGGGTTCAATCCTCAGTACTGCAAAAAAATTTAAAAAAATAATTGGTGTGGCGGGAAGAAGAACAAAAGAGAGCTCTCCACCCCCCCAAATTTAATATGCATGAAAGAGGAGGTGTCTGTTTCATAGTCACTCCTCTACTCCAACCTACATGCTGCCTCTGGAGGGAGTGAGTGGCTAGCAAACTGACTTATGCTCTGGATAGATAAATGCTTAAAGTTAAACTATTTTTCGTAAAATGCCTGTAAGATAACTCTATTTTCTAAACTGGTTTGTTCTCTTACATGCTAAAAACTAATTCTAACTTTCGAAGAAAAAAAAAAGGAGGATATACTTATACTCAACCAGTATACTGACCAACAACAAGATAATACCACCTGCCTAAAATGAGTTGCTAGCCCAGTGTCTTGGGAACATTGATAAGAACACATGCCTTTTTCCCTAGTTAAATGGTCAGTCAAGGTTACAACATTTATTACTTTTAAAAGTTTTCTCTGTGCTAGAAAAAAAAATGTTTTAAGATACTAATGATATTTAACATGTCTTGATTTCCAGGAATAATTTATAATCTAATTATTAAATCAAAATGAGAAAATGCAAGCTGGGCGTGGTGGCGCACGCTTGTAATCCCAGTACTTTGGGAGGCGGAGACCGGAGGATCCGGGTTCGTGGCCAACCTTAGCGCGCATGTGCGCATGCGCGATCTATATATCTCTCTCTCCTCTCTCTCTCTCTCTCTCTCTCTCTCTGTCTTTCCCTAGTGAGGCCCTCCGCAACTTCGTGAGACCCAGTTTCAAAAATAAAGCATAAAAAAATAGGGCCAGGGGCGTAGCGCGGAGGTAGAACGCCCCTGCGTTCAATCCCTGGTACCACACACACACAAAAAAAGAGAAAATGCAAAATGTAATTAATGCTTTAAAATACTTGTGGCTTCTTAGGATCGAAAATAACATTTAGGTCTATTCAATGGGCCTCTAAATTGTTGGCATAGAGGGAAAAAATTATGGCTGGTGATATATGAAAAATTCGGAGTATGGTGCGATCTTATGGTTAAAATTGTTAGGCTAAATGGGAAGAATTCCAGTGTCCTTTCTTACAAGTGTCTATACAGTCGCAGGATAAGGAGTCTAAACAACCTGGATCTAAGCTAAAGGTGCAGAAAACAGCATCACCTCCAGTGTCTCAGCAAAAAGAAAGCTGAGAAAGATTTAATAAGCTTGAGATAAGATTATCCTCTCTGCTGCACTGCTGGGACTTTCAAGGCAATGGTGTCAGCCATAAAAGTGGCCGTTCCCTTGCCCTCAGGGGTGGTAACAATGATGGTAATATACCTTGATGATGTCACTCCCTGAGCGTCGCCAACACTGGAGCTACTTTCTCCAGGTACAGCACAGGTGGGCCGCTCTCCCCATGGTTTGGTGGCCTGGGCTGGGTAAATCTATAGTTTATCTCCAGTCATGGTGCTAATAAAGTGATACATCCTCCCCTGTTTTCAGGGACCAAGGACTGCTCCCCTGCACTGTTTAATAGAAGCCTAATAAAGGATTTGGGAGAGTTGCAGTTAAACCATGTTATCTGCATATTACAGTTAAATTCTGTAGTATTTAACTGTAAATATTTAAATTCTTGTTTGTAGCCAGCTCAGATTATGGACATTGATTTAAAAAAATGCTTTTAGGTGGGAAAGTGTTTAGATGTCAAGGTTTTGTTCTAAATGACTGAGTTTTCCCACAGAGGAAAAAAAAATCTTTTTGTATATGATAAAGCAGGTTAAAACTAGAAGAAAATTTTAAAGGGGTTTTCTAAAAGTTACATTTAATGCCTTCATTTTATGTTTAAACAATTGGGTTTTCTTAAGTTATTGATAGGCTCTTTGTAAAGTTCTACAGAACAAGCCTAAAAGAAAAAATTGCATTTTATTATATTTGAACAATAAGGTTTTCTGCTTTTAATAGCATTTCCAGATGCTATTAAAAAAAACTTAACAGAATTTGGGTCTGAGTAAATATATATATATATATATATATATATATATATATATATATATTTTTTTTTTTTTTTTACGGCCTGTTAAATTTGTAACTTTATAACTTGGTCTAAGTAGACAACTATTATTTTAGATTGCTCTAATGTATTTGACATCCTATATATCTGTGGCTACCAATATGTATACATCTGAGGGCTATATATGTCTGAATTTTATCTAAATGTCATATAAAAGTTTATAATGTTAAGATATATAGGTTCAATACATTTGAGGTAAACAAACAGTAAATGCTCTCTTTTATACAATATGCATTATATCTAAACCTTAAACATATAAAAATGATAAATAAAATTGGCATTTTAAGACATGGTTTACATCCGTTCACTTTGACTAAATGTTTTATTATTGTATAAAAGAGATACCATTGACCATCAGATAATAAGCCTATTACTGATCATATAACTCTAAATTTATAAAAGGTCTAGAGCTATTTGGTCTTTGTCAATGCTGTTGACCTACAAAAAGCTGTAATTAAATTAGCTTACTGAGTGGTAAATTCTAAATTTCACTCCAATAGTAAGAGTTGTTATTATATAGGCAACTGTGATGTTGATTATTACTGACTTCTTTGCGAGTTAAGTATTCCTAAGTATCTTCAAAAACACAAAGCTTGGGAGGACAGTTTACCAAACTGGTGTCCTCTAAACAAAGATTGTTAATAGTAACAAAATTGTTCTTTTAAGCTATATTTATATGTTCTTAAATTATATTATGACCATCTTTAACAAAAATAATTAAAGGTGCTCAAATACGTGGCCTTCCACATTATGACACTCTGATTAAAAACTAATATTAATAATATATGTGTGTATATATAAACAAGTCAAACTTAAATGGAAATTTGTTTATGTTATCAAATATTGTCAAAACTATTATAAGGATTGGATTTGTTCTGTCCCTAATAGTTTGTTTTATATTTCCTTATAAGCCTTTGTAATTATTGTCTATTGACATTACAGACATACAGCTACTAGCAGAGTAACCCAAATAATATTTTGACAGCCCTCACTTAAAAGAAACAGGTAGGCTATAATATCGACCCCTATTCATTAAAAAGAACTCTTGGGTGTTCAACAACTGAGGCTTTTAAATAATCAAGAAATAAAAGGGTAGAGGACAAATATAGCCAATATTTTGGCCCCGCCCACTGAGGTCCACAGAACCCAGGAAATAAATGATGGGACTTCTAAAGGCTCTATAAATTCTGGAGAGTCACCCAATTCCCCAAGTAGGGAGATTGTGAAGGCTGCGGAGACCGAGAGCCACCAGTACACATCCTGTAACGAGGAAGGTCACTGAGTCCCCAGGGCTTCAAGAAGAGCCAAATGGTTGGCAAGACCACGACCCATCCTGGCAGATGGCACAATGTGTAGAGAAAAAGCCTCACAAAGTCCTTAGAGTAACCCTGAAGAGCTCTGACTGACCTCAACAACAAAATAATTTTATAAAAATTTGTTTGCCCAATATAGGGCTTAAACACCCCACAGGAAAGTATAACTAAAAATAAGTATGCTAGGCTAGGGTAAAAAGAGTTATACCCATAAAGCCCTTTAATGATCACCCACACAATTTAATTAGATATAAACTACCCTTACACATAGGGTCATACAACAAACCATCCCTTGTCACAAAAGTCACCCAGGACATGACAGTTGATCTGGGCATCACCTGGAAGCTGTATTCTGCATATAAGCCATGGAGTTCAGACAAAAAAAAATAAAATAAATAAAATTATCAAGGTTGGGTTAGAGAAAAATAGGTTAGAAAGCTAAACTAGCTTAGGTTCAAGTCTTACCCTTATTCCTATAAAAGATTGGATACACTACTACCAAGAAAACAAGGTATCTTCCCTATAAAATAAGGTATTCCCAACCCCTTCCTATCCTCCTAGGATTGCCAGAAAGACCATGGGAGTCAGGAGAGTTAAAAGTACATAAAACTTGCTGGGCGTGGTGGCGCAGGCTTGTAATCCCAGTACTTGGGAGACTGAGACCGGAGGATCTGGGTTCGCAGCCAGCCTCAGCTACTTAGTGAGGCCCTCCACAACTTAGTGAGACCCTGTTTCAAAATAAAGAATAAAAAATAGGGCTGGGGGTGTAGCTCAGAAGTAGAATGCCTCTGGGTTCAATACCCAGTACTGCAAAAAAAAAAAAAACACACATAAAACTTATAAGGAAGTTAGATAAAGTCATATACAACCTACATAAATGGGTGGTAGACAGAACCTGAGTCAGTTTAACTACCCCAGTCTATTCCTATAAACCTGAAAGCTTAGTGTGGGTCAAGGATTGAAATCAGTCCCCCAAGAGAAAAGAGGAAAAAAAATACTTGGTTTTTTTCAGGCTTTGTTCTACAAAAACTTTTCACATGTCACATATAATGACTCATGGTGTGTGTGAATGGGTTGGCTACCTGGCCTCCAATTTAAAATGCTAACAAAATATCTGGGTTATTGTATGGTGTACTAGTATATCGGTCTTTCACGTAGATACCCACTGAACCACCATAAGTGACTTTGAGCCGAGATAACCAAACTCAGCCTTCCAGTTCCACATGATTATAAAAACAAAACATCACATAAAGATTTCCTTCTTTCACAGTCCTCTAGATCATCCATCCCCTGAGACCCTAAACTGCACCATCAGCTTGAAGCAATTAGGGTCGCGTCATCAGAGGGGAGACACAAGGCAGGACAGAAGACCTAAAAACAGGAAAAATCAAAGCGGTCATCTACATCCCCCCTTCTGTGAGGTTGGGGGAGGTAAGCAAGAAGCAGTAAAAGTCCAAGCTACTGCGACTTGGATTCATCATAGTCGTCTAAGGTCAGCTGCCTCAGAGCCCACTATCCCGGAGATTCATTAGGCTGCTCGCAGGAAATCTGGAAAACCAAGCAAGCTGATCATGAAAGAGAGGACCTGCCCTGCTCTAGCCATGCTCAGAAGCTAACAGACCCATACATGATGGAACACCAAGGAGCATCACTTCTCAAACCACGAAATTGGACTCTAGCTTTTATGCCGTGAATGTCTTAAAATTGACTTTATTAGTAATATTTACGGTGGTCCTTTGTTTCTTAATTTTGACACTCAGGTGTCTGCCTAATGTGACTTCGCATTGCTAAGATAAAAAAAAAAAGCCATTGGCAGGTCTCATCTTGTGGGGTAAAGCTCAACTGAGATTGGTGTCAGAGATTTGGTCCAGCGAGTGATAAAAACCTTGATGGCTGGGAGGGATCCATCCCCATATACTGCTCTCGTGGCTCTGACTAAAAGTAGCCTTAGAGGTTGAGAATTTCTTGTTAAAGTGTATTTGAAAATTCTCAAAGGGGGGGGAATGAGGTAGGAGACCCAGTCAGAGCCTTAAAAATATTGTTAGGAATCTAGACCTAAAATAGGGAAAAGTAAGAATTCCCCAACCCCCCTCCCCCAGTTGCCCGAGAGCGAGGAGCAAAGGAGTTAAAGGAGCTGTTTCCTAGGCAACCTAGAGTCACGACCCAGGAGCTCTCCCTAATGTAGACAAAAGAGAGCCAGTTAAAGACCTGAGAGAGCTGGGGGATGGTTTGTAACCTGACTGCTTTCCTGCTTTCTGTGTAATAAATCTCGAGCAAACCCCTCCCCTCTCCAAAGTGGGGGACCAAGGGTATAAGAATCAGGTAAGCCCTTTGTTTGTGGCTCAGATCTGTGGTTTTTGCCTACTGAGCCATTTGCTGGCAAAATAAAGAAACTTGTCCCTGATTCTGACCTCCGGATATCTTCTGTCCTGGAACCAGGGTGTGTGTGTGGGGGGGAGAAACTGAGGGCCCTGCAACATTACCGGGAATGTCCCCACTTGCTGTGGCAATGGTCACCTGGTCCTTGTCCTCCAGGGTGTTTGCAAGCTCTTTTTAGCTTACCTGGGGTGTGCTCCGAGGTGTTAAAGATGTGTGGGGTGCCTGGACTTGGGCCAGGCTTCGTAAGCTATTCAGAGAACCACCACCAGGACTGGGAGTGGCAGGATGGGCCAGGCGTGGGCATGCTGAAGAACCTCCAGGGGGTATAAATGTTGGGCATTATGAATTGCTTTGGGGACAGCATGGGTGATCAGATGCTGTTCTGTTATTGGGGAGCTTGGAACAAAAACATCCTACTGGAGAGAATTGCTGACAAGTATATTTTAAGCATGTTTGCTCTGAGCCCATTGCTATTAAGTGATGAACTATGCTCTGTTACTCTCACTTGGTGAAGGGGTGCTAAGGTACCATCTGGCTCATAGCTAGTGAGAGGCAGAGCTGGGATTTGAATTTTTATCCTTTGTAGGATAAAAATTTTATCCTTTGTAGGATCCTTTGTAAGCCTTTAACCACTATGCTATGCCAGAAATCTGAGGAGACTTCTAGAAAAACTGGGTTATCTCCCTCACCCCCAAGGAGAAAAAGAAGCCCCAAAGGAATGTTTTCTTAGGGAAGCTGCTTCTCAGAACCACTTTGCTTGAAGACTGCACTGGAGCTACTCTAAGGGTATCTGTTGCAAAGAAGTGCTACTTCTGGCCCCATCTCACGAGAACCATCAGGTTCTTGTGAAATTAAAAGGTTTCTGTTAGACACTAGAAATACATAGTAACTACCATGCAAGGCACTTCTTATATAGGGCCTTTTATGGGGCTCAGTCTAATGAGAGAGGTCTCAGTGAGGACAGACCATGACAATGGTCGCTTTGCCCCAAAGACGTGTGGGAAGTGCCACAGGAGCCAGAGGAAGGCTGGCTTTGGGCATGCTGGGGACCAACGTGTGCCGGGTGCTGGGTGTGAGCAAATAAAATAGTGTTGCTGGGCTTGTAGGGTAGGTGAAGAGGAGGGTGGGAGAGGAGAGGTTGGATGGGCCAGGCTGGAAGGAAGTTTAGGTGTCCTAGACAGTTTATTCCCAGCATCAGTTTTGATTTCTCAGGCTCTTGGAGGTAGACTAGAGGTGCGGAAGACCAGTTAGGCCTATTGCAGGTAAACCTGGTGGGGACAGTGAAGTTGGAAAATGGTCAAAGATTCTGACTTCAGGATAGGAGACTGGGCCTCATTGGCACCTGCTGTTCACTTTGCAAATCTCTACCTTCAGGGCCAGAAAGGGCTGGGTGTCATCTACTCAGGTGTCCCAGGCTCCCTCAACAGCCTCTGGAAAGGCTCCCTAATGCTGTTTCCTGGAGGGAAATACTCTTATCTCCCTTTGGAGTCAAAAAAGGCATCAAGAGAAGAAACTTGCTGAAACTCATTTCCTGAAAGTTTGCTTTTCTGATTGGCATGTTTTCTGGGCAAAAGTGTAACTTATAATCCCTTTCTCCAGGGATAGGGTAGACCAGAGGGAGCATTGAAGGCTGCTTGTGTCGGTGCCAAAAGGAACTCCAGAATTATATTTGGTGGCTTGTGGTGTTCTGTCCCTATGTTTAGATAACACTCTAATGTCTTTCCCTGAAACTTGCCCTAAGTTAACACTCCCTACCTCATGGAAAAAATTAAAGGTGTAGAGAAGTTAATGTAGAGTGGTTTGTTTCTAAATGCCTTGGACAAATCTGGTCCCCCACAGTTCCAGACCCGTTTGTCCATGTCTCTTTTAACTTTGTGACCTTAGCCACAGGCTTGTTTTGTCTCAAGGGCAGACCCTTTGGGGTAGCACCAGAAGAGCCACAAAATGAACAAGGAAGCATTTAGGGAGCCTGATGCCTTGCCAGCAGTGAAATTAGAGTTGTACTTGAGCCTGTGAACGTTTTTTGGGTGCTGGGGATGGAACCCAGGGCTTTGTGCTAAGCACAGGGTTTATGAGTGAGCTACAGCCTCTAGCCCGTGTGGCATTTGGAAGTGTAGCTTAGTTCTGCATGTGCTTCCATGTGCAGGCTGGAAGTAGAAGAAACACACAAGTCCCAGTTGGTTTTTCATGTATTATATACTAAAAAGCAGACACTTGGGATGGCCGGAGCTGCCAGGGGTTGAATGTGGGCCTCGCTGGGGAAGCCGCCTCAGCTCCTCTCCAGGTCGGCCACCAGGTAAGGCTGGGTCTCCCTCAGGGCCTCGAGGAGCCGGTTCTTGCAGTCCAGGTTCCAGGCTGGAGCAAAGCTATAGAGCTTCCTCATCTTTGTTGGGTTGGTGGTCTCTGCCCGCACTGCCTGGTATTGCTCCTCATTCAGGACAATGCCATGCAGGGCATCCAGCACCCCATCAACGTCTGTAACCCGGAGGATGAGTGCTGCCCGGTGCTGGTCCACAAAGTGTGGTCCTGCGGGTGGGAGGGAGGACAGGTGAGCTGGCACTCACGGTAGGTGCTGGGGCCTGTCCCTGTTGAACACTGCTTTCTTTAGAAATTCAGGGTGTAGCCCTAAGGGTGGGGGATGCTCAAGGAAGGCAGCCCACTAGGACTCTAGAGCGTGAGATGGACCAGGGTGGGTGAGTAGGGGGGTGGGCAGGGTTGGCCCAGCATGGTTGTGGCCACAGGACTGCAGGCTGTGCAGGGTGTGTTGGGGTGGGGCTGGAGCGGGCCCCTGAAGGCCAGCGAGGGTGTGGAGGCCTCACCTGGCCGGGCTGCCATCTGAGGGGCCTGGGTTCCAGCTGGCGCAGATCCAGGGCCTGTAGCTGGCGCAGACCCAGAGTCTGTAAAGAGATAAGAAAGGTGGTTCCCTTCCCTTTCCCCCTATCTCCAGGCTTTCTGGAGTGGGGATGCCAAGTTCAGGGCCAAGAGGGAAGGTGCCCTTCCAGGCAGAGAAGCTTATTTTGGAGGGTAGGAGGAACAGAAAGCAGAAGAGCCCCAGCAGAGGGACAAACATTCCTGTCTGGTAGCTGGAGGAAGTTGGGGGTAAGTGAGGGGCGGGGCATGCTCACCCTTGAGCACCTGCTGCAGCTGCTCCGCCATCTCCTGCATGCCCATGTCGCGCAGCACGGTCCCTGTGAGCTCGGTGCCGTACCCCTCCAGGTAGAAGCTGACGAGCTTGTCGGTGAGGTCCAAGGCATCCATGGGCAGCAGCACACCCCGAGGGATGCGCCCGTAGCCCTCGCGAAGGGGCACAGACAGCAGTTTCAGCTTGAACTTCTTGAGCTCATCGGCGGTCAGGTTCTCCAGTACGTCCAGGATGGCATCCCGCCCGCGCCCCATGGCTCAGGGTCTCCTGGCTGCCACTGCTGCCTCTCACTCTGGCTGTCTTCTGTGGACCAGGAAGTTGGCTGCGGGCGGGACCTGGGACTCCTCCCCTCCGCACTCCCTACTGTCTCCTCCCCAGGCTTTGGGCAAGAGGCCTCGAGACTATCTTTGGTTCCCGCCCAGAGAGTCCTCCTTGGGGCATGGCAGGATCATCCTGCAACTGGTCTGGGAGGTGGAGCCTGGGAGACGGGGTGCAGAGGACTTGCACAGCTGTGTGTCTGGGCTTGCACAAACTTGTTCTCTGGGCTTGCATGAGCTGGTCTCTGGGCTTGCACAAGTTGGAGCGGAACAGGAACCTCCACTTGCTCACGTGGAGTTTACTGGAGTACAGAGGAAGCTTGGACTCTCCCTGTTTCTATGAACCTTAGGATCCTCTCATGTCACAGAACCTTTTTTATGTTTATCTTTTTTTTTTTTTTTTTGAGACAGGGTCTCACTCTGTTGCCTAGGCTGGCCTTTAACTGATCATCTTCCTACTTCAACCTCCCAAGTAGCTGGAATCACAGGCATGCGCCATGGTGCCTGGTATATGTCATAGAATAATAATTAAACCAGTTGGGTGTGATGACACACTCCTGTAATCCCAGTACTTGGGAGGCTGAAACAGGAATATGGCAGTTTCGAGGCCAGCCTCAGCAACTTAATGAGAACCTGTTTCAAAACAAAAAATAAAAAGGGCTGGGGGTGTAGCTCGGAGGTAGAATGGCCCTAGGTTCAATCCCCAGAAACAAAGTGGGGGGGATTGGCGAGTAGCTACATCTTTCTGAGCCCCAGTTTAATTATCTGTAAAATGAGGATAATGACATTCAGTGACTTACTAAATATTTCGACATAACTCGGACTGTCTGATACCTCCTAAAACCTTGCAAAATGCTTCCTAGAGGAGCCAGGATTAGGTCCCAGACGCTCACTTTCCTGGGAGGCGATGAGAAATGCCATTGACCGAGAAAACCCTCCAATGGAGGGAGTCATGGGTGGAGGGGCAGCCACTCTGGTCCCCGGCTTGACCCAGAAGAGCAGGTGCAAGGCTGGTTGGGACGGCATTGGAGCCTGTGCTATGGCCAGAATTGTTAATTTGCTCCTGACATGGCCGGGGCGGTCCTGTTGGCGTAGTGGCCCCTGTGGACTTCTCCAGCCTTGTTTTGTACCCCAGCCTGCCTTCCCTCCGTCGCCAAGCTGCAGCCACACGGGCCTCTCAGTTCTTCTAATGTGCCTGGCTTCTTGCCTCTCCAAGCCTTGGCACACTGCTCCCTGAACCTTGAAATCTTTCTTTGCCTGAAAAATTCTCGAGTCTTTAGGCCTCATGCTAAATGTCACTTTTTTCTGGGAGACCAGGCCCAGGATCCTTCCCAGCCTAGTTCATAGCACTTATAGGGCTCACAACAAGTATGTACGTGCGTGCATGCGTGCGTGCATGTGTGTTGCTGGCGATCAAACCCAGGGCCTCTCCCATGCTAGGTAAGTGCTCTACTACTGCCAATCACCTCTTAAAGGTTCCACCCCTTACCACTGTTGAATTGAGGGTTAAGTTTCCAACACGGATCATAGCAGTGGACGTTGGGAATCCTTTACTTTCTGCTCTTAGCTGAGTTGGAGGAATCACTATTCTTTTTAGTGATATGACCCTGACATACATGTATTCATTTATTGGGTATCTATCCCACTGGAAGGTGAGCCCCGAGGTTCAGGGAGCTTTTTCTTTTTGGTGGGAGAGCTCTTCTGCTAATGTTTATTGGAGGTGCCATCTCGGCAGCAAGAGTGAGGGCAACATTAGCAGCAGCTGCTGGGGGAGCCCAGAGTCATGAGACAGGGGCTTCGGATCACCTGTGATCTGAGGAGAAAAACTGAAAAGTTTCCATGGTATATAAATTTGAAAATCAAAGGTCTTGACAAAAAGCAATGATTCAAGGAGGATGTTCTTTCTGCCTTTATACTCAAATCTTCTGTCAGTGGAGAAATAGGAACAGCAGCATCTTACAATCCAATCCCAACAGCAGAACAATAACCCTAACCCTAAGCACAAGCTTAACCCCACCTCCAGTCTAGAAACTTCTAGAAGTGTATAAGGACAAATAAGCTTCCATTTTTTGAATCTTACTATTTTCCAGGTACTGTGCTAAGCACTTAACATTCATAATCTCATTTAGTTCTTTTCAACAACCCCATGAGATATGCATGCATGTTTCCCCCTTCCAGCAGGGAAAGCAGGGTTTCAGAAATTACTCTAGCATCCAGGTGTGGTGGTACATGCCTGTAATCTCAGTACTTGGGAGGCTGAGACAAGAGGATCACAGGTTCACAGCCAGCCTCAGTAACTTAGCAAGGCCCGCCGCAACTTAGTGAGTTCCTGTTTCAAAAAAAAAATAGGGCTGGGGGTGCAGCTTGGAGGTAGAATACCTCTGAGTTCAGCCTCCAGTACCAAGAAAACAAACAAAGAAAAAAGAAATTACTCTTCCCTCAAATCCCACTCCCTGCCCTCAAAAATTGACAGATTGCTTGGAGAGATTCTGTATATGGAATATATATATTATATATATATATATATATATATATATATATATATGCCTCTTTCAGACTATTCAGAAGCAACATTAGGAGGGCAGATGTTACAGTAATAATAATGACGATATTAACTTCCTTGTATTTGTAGAATGTTCTAGGATTTATAAAGCACATTCAAAAGATATGGAGTAGTGGAAAGAGCAGGAAATGAGGTATCAGACCCACTCAGATTTGACCCCCAGATCCTCTCCTCGCAGTGTGACTGAGGAAAGTCGTGGCCCTCTCTGGTCTGGATCCTGTGTCAGTGATGTGTTCCCCTCACCAGCCCATAGGGAAGTCAGTGCTCAGAGAAGGGCAGTGACTTGCCCTCGTCCCCCAGGGAGGTTGAGGCCAAGCCTGCTGGTTCCAGGAGACTGCCAAGGTGGCTCCCGCCTTGGACTTTGTTGAAAGGCATGGTATACCCTTCTCCTTTGACCCCCCTCTTTCTGGATGAGGTGCTCAGAGCTCTGAGCTTTGACCCTTGGCAGGCAAGAACCTCCAGGTTTCAGCTCAGGCTCACCCTTGCCCCCCTGGACGAGAGCCAGAGTGGTCGGTGGAGGCAAGATGCCCCTGGGTGTGTCGCCTCCACTCGACAAAGTAACTCTTTGAGTGCTGCAGCTGGACGGCTCCTTCTGTGGCCAGGAGGACCGTGGCAGCCAGGACACTGGCAAGTTACTTAATCTCTCTGTGCTTCATGGCTTCCTGTAAGAGAAACAGCAAGGGGATTATTACAAGGCCTGAGTGGGTGAAGAACTGTGAATGCTTGGCACAGCCTTAGCATATGAAGTCTCTGGGCCTCAGTTTCCCAGTCTGTGAAGTGGGTGGATATTATTGACCTAAAAAGGTTGTAGGGAGGATGAATTGGAACAATTAGTAATAATGATTGTGCTGTGTGTGGTGGTGCATGCCTGTAATCCCAGTACTTGGCAGGTTTGAAGCCATCCACAGCAACTTATGGAGACCCTGTTTCAAAATAAAACAAAAAGGGCCAAAGGAGGCTGGGTGTGGTGGCACATGCTTATAATCCCAGTACTTGGGAGGCTGAGACAGGAGGATCAAAGTTTCATGACCAGCCTCAGCATCCTAGTGAGGCCCTCTGCAACTTAGTGAGACCCTGTTTCAAAATAAAAAATAAAAAATAGGGCTGGGGGTATAGCTCGGAGGTAGAATGCCCCTGGGTTCAATCCCCAGTACCAAAAAAAAAAATGATTGTAATGATATCAATAGTCCACATTTACTGCACATTTTCTATGGGCCTGGAACTGTTCTAAAAGCTGTATAAGACCCAGGGATGGTGGCACAGGCCTGTAATCCCAGTAGTTGGGAGGCTGTGACAGGAGGATCGCAGGTTTCAGACCAGCCTCAGCAACCTAACATGACCCTGTTTCAAAACAAAAACAAGCCGGGCGTGGTGGCACAGGTTTGTAATCCCAGTACTTGGGAGGCTGAGATAGGAGGACTGCAGGTTCGTGGCCAGCCTCAGCTACGTAGTGAGGCCCTTTGCAACTTAGTGAGACCTTGTTTCAAAATAAAGAATAAAAAATCAGGCTGGGGGTTTGCTTGGAGGTAGAATCCCTCTGGGTTCAATCCCCAGTACCACAAAATAAATAAATAAATAAATAAATAAATAAATAAATAAATAATAAATAAAACAGAACAAAACAAAAAACAAAGCCGGGTGTGGTGGCGCATGCTTGTAATCCCAGTACTTGGGAAGCTGAGACAGGAGGATTGCAGGTTCGAGACCAGCCTCAGCAATTTAGCAAGACCGTTTAAAAAAAAATTAGCTCTTCCTGTAAGCGGCCTGAGGTAATCTGTGAAAATGGTTTGCTACTCTCTTGACCCAGAAAATCCCACAAAAGCATGCAAATCAAGAGGTTCAAATATTCGTGTTCATTTTAAGAACATCTGTAAAACTGCCCAAGGGTATGCATATCCGAAAAAACCACAAAGAATCTGAAAGATGTCACTTTAAAGAAGCAGTGTGTGCCTTTCCAGCGTTAAAATGGTGCAGTTAGGCCAAACAGTGGGGTTGGGCATAGGGTCGGTGGTCCAAAAAGAGTGAATTTTTTTTTTTTTTGCAGAACTGGGGATTGAACCCAGGGGCATTCTACCTCCGACCTACACCCCCAGCCCTATTTTTTATTCTTTATTTTGAAACATGGTCTCACTAAGTTGCGGAGGGCCTCACTAAGTAGCTGAGGCTGGCTGTGAACCCGGATCCTCTGGTCTCAGCCTCCCAAGTACTGGGATTACAAGCGTGCGCCACCACGCCTGGCTTAAGAGTGCTAAATTTTTGCTGCGCATGCTTAAAAATGCAGAAAGTCATGCTGAATTTAAGGGTTTAGATGTCGATTCTCTGATCATTGAACATCTCCAGGTGAACAAAGCTGCCAAGATGCACCACCGTGCTTACAGAGCTCAGGGTCGGGTTGACCCAGGCACGAATCCCCTGCCACCCTGAGATGACCCTCACGGAGAAGGAGTGGATGGTCCCTACGCCAGAGGAGGACGCTGCACAGAAGAAAAAGACATCCCAGAAGAAACTGAAGAAACAAAACCTTATGGCACGGGAATGAATCCAGCATAAAATAAATGCAAATAAAAGTTAAAAAATATTTTAAAAGGGCTGGGAGCTGGGTTTGGTGGCACATGCTAGTAATCCCAGTACTTGGGAGCTGAGACAGGAGGATTGCAGGCTCAAGGCCTGCCTCAGCTACTTAGTGAGACCCTGTTTCAAAATAAAAAGTAAAACAGGGCTGGGGGTATAGCTCAGAGGTAGAATGGCCCTGGGTTCAATCCCCAGCACCACACACACACACACACACACACACACATACACACACACGGCTGGGGGTGTAGCTTGGAGGTAGAATGCCTCTGAGTTCAATCCTCAGTACCACAAGAAAAGAAAAATTAACTTGTTGAATCTTTAGACTAACCCAATAATCTTGATAATAATCCTTACATAACCCCCACTTTACAGATTAAAAAATCTGATTAAATGACTTGCCCAAGGTCATACAACAAAGAAATAGCAGAGTCGGGATTTGAACATCGTAGTGGCAGTTTCTGTTAAGTGTTTGGATGCCAAGCGCACTGGCCCTGTTTATTTGGCATATTGTCCAGTTTAATCTTCAGGGCAATGCTACAGGAATAACATTTGTGTGTGTGTGTGTGTGTGTGTGTCACACTGGGGATTCAGCCCAGGGTATTCTGCCTCTGAGCTATATCCCCAGCCCTTTTTATTGTTTATTTGGAAACAGGGTCTCACTAACTTGTGGAGGGCCTCACTAGGTTGCTGAGGCTGGCCTCGAACCTGCGATCCTCCTGTCTCAGCCTCGCAAGCACTGGGATTACAGGCGTGTGCTACCACACCTGGCCAGGAATAGCATTATTATTCTACTTATCCTTATCCTTATATCGTAGCTGAGGATACTGATGTCCAGAGCTGTAGGTGCTTTTCCGGGGTGCACCCAGCGTGAGCTTGGGAGTCAGTTCTGGGGTCTGCTTCTGTAGCTACCCTGACCTTCAGGCCTCTCTGCATATATCCAATAACAAGCTCTCACTGTTCACAGCTCTTATTGCTCTGGCTGTTGGGAAGCTTGTCTTTAGGCCAAATGAATCTGTCCCCTCTGAGCTCTGTGGGCTCCGGGGACCTTGCAGAGCTTGGTCTCAGGGTCAGGGACACATGTTCTCCTCTCCTGGTCATGGCTTCTTACCCTTTCTTGTCCTGCAACCTGCTTAAGACAATCAATGTCCCTTTCGTGGGTCAGAGGCCAGACCTGGCCCCGTCTGCAGAGGATTAAGTTGACTGTCACCCCCGTCCTAGACACCCACCTTATGCGAGGATCAAGTGTCCAGAACCTTCAGCCCCAACTTGGTAATGATGGAAACTCCAGATGAGATCTAAATTCCGGATGTTGGTTTTTGAGCCTAAATAAAGTGGCTTGTGGCTTCAGAGACCAGCTACAAATACACCCTGGTCCTCACACCCTTCCTGTTGCTAACGTAAGGCTGAGTCTGAGCTGTCAAAAATGGCAGAGGGGAACAGAGACTTAGAGATAAGGAGAGAGTGGAGGAAATAATTTCCCCTGGATTTCTCAATGTCCCAGTAAACAACACTAGCTTCCTGAGACTTTTCCCATGCCCGGAGAATTCGATCTGTAGACATTTGGAGAGGTAGTTGCTATTTTCCTAAGCAGGTCAGCGTAAGCTTGAATTGTTAGTGTGCAAGAAGGAGTGAGCCCTCAAATTTGGACCCAAGTCCTGGGACTTGTCATAAAAGCGGAGACATACAAGGGGCGATCTGGCTCCAGGAGAGATTTTATTTATCTACCAAAGTGTTGGAGTAAGAAGGAGACTTTTTTTTTTGGTACTAGGGATTGAACCCAGGGACATTCTAACTCTGAGCTACATCCCCAGCCATATTTTATCTTTTATTTATTTATTATTTAATTTAATTTAATTTATTTTGTGGAATTGGGGATTGAACCCAGAGGCATTCTGCCTCTGAGCTATACCCCCAGTCCTATTTTTTATTCTACTTATTTATTTATTTATTTATTTATTTTTTATGGTACTGGGAATTGAACCCAGAGGCATTCTGGGCTATACCCCCGGACTGATTTTATTTCTTATTTGGAAACAGGGTCTCAATGGGTTGCTGAGAGCCTCAGTAAATTGCTGAGGCTGTCATCGAACCTGCAATCCTCCTGTCTCAGCCTCCCAAGTACTAGGATTACAAGCGTGCACCACCACACCCAGGTTTATTTTTATTTTTTATTTTTAAAAATTATTTATTTATTTATTTATTTTTTTTTTTGCAGTACCAGGGATTGAACTCAGGGGCGTTCTACCTCCGCGCTACACCCCTGGCTTTATTTTTTTATACTTTATTTTGAAACCGGGTCTCACGAAGTTGTGGAGGGCCTCACTAGGTAGAGAGAGAGAGAGAGAGAGAGACAGGGAGGGAGAGAGAGAGAGATAGAGCTGAGGCTGGCCGTGAACCTGGATCCTCCGGTCTCCGCCCCCCAAAAGTACTGGGATTACAGCGTGCGCCAGAACGCCCGGCTTTTATTTTTATTTTTGAAACAGGGTCTCACTAAGTTGCAGAGGCTTCACTAAGTAGCTGATGCTGGCTGCAAACCTGTGATCCTCCTGTCTCAGCCTCCCACATACTGGCATTACAAGCATGCGCCACCAGGCCAGGCTTATTTTTTAATTTTAGCCGGGTGTGGTGGCACATGCCTGTACTCTCAGTACTTGGGAGGCTGAGACAGGAGGATCACAGGTGTGAAGACAGCCTCAGCAATTTAGCGAGGCCCTCAGCAACTTAAGAGACCCTGTTTCAAAGTAAAAAAAAATAGCAGGGCATGGCGGTGCACACTTGTAATTCCAGTACTTGGGAGGCTGAGACAGGAGGATCACAGGTTTTAGGACAGCCTCAGCAAGTAGTGAGACTCTCATCAACCCAGTGAGATCCTGTTTCAAAATAAAATGATGGGGATTGGGCTCGCATTGATTACTAATAGGTATCAATTGCTAATAGTGAGAACAAGGTCTCATACTCAGGCAGAACAATAAAATCCTTTTCTCTGTCTCTAAGTTGTCAGCCGAGAGCTGCAGCCAAGGTTGACCTTGGTCAGCTAAAAATTGGCTGTTAGCCCAGCTATACATTGAAAGGTAGCCCCCTGACCTTGTTAACCAGACAACACCTGTTAATCAGCGATACCTGACCTATCTGTCTCTGTGAAAATGAACAAAGGGGGCTAGAAAAAAGGTTTAATTGGCTGATCTGCCCCTGCTTTTGGTGGGAAAAGAAGACTATTGGTTAAGTGAGATAAGAAACAAGGGATAATAATTCTTATAAAAATTGTGTATGTTCAAAGGCCTCAGTGCCTTACTTTCAAGGCACTCCACTGCGTCACCTCTGGCGTAGTGCTTTGCTTATTCTGTCCCCCGTTTCTCTCTGTAATAAAAAACTTTGTTCAAGCTTGCAACAGTAGTTCTGGCTAACTTTTTCTAAACTAGCTAAGAACAAGAACCCACGGCATCGCTCCAAACGGTAACATAAAATAGGGCTGAGAGTGTAGCTCAGAGGTAGAATGCCCCTGGGTTCAATCCCCAGGACCAAAAATAAATAAATAAATAAATAAATAAATAAATAAATAAATAAAGTAGGAGCTGGGCGTGGTGGTGCACATTTGTAATCCCAGTACTTGGGAGGCTGAGACAGGAGGATCGCAGGTTCGCAGCCAGCCTCAGCTACTTAGTGAGGCCCTCCACAACTTAGTGAGACCCTGTTTCAAAATAAAGAATACAAAATAGGGCTGGGGTATAGCTCGGAGGTAGAATGCCTCTGGGTAAGAAAGGAAGAAAGAGGGTCTTGCTAAGTTCCAGAGGATCTTGCTTAGTTGTTGAGGCTGGCCTCAAACCTGGGATCCTCTTTCCTCAGCCTCCCAAGTACCAAGTGCTGGGATTATAGGTGTGTGCCACCATGCTTGTTTCCCCCCTTTTTTTGGTGTGGTACTGGGGATTGAACCCAGGTGAATTCTACCTCCAAGCTACACCCCTAGCCCTATTTTATGTGTTTTGTTTTGAAACAGGGTCTCACTAGGCTGAGACAGGAGGATGGCAGACTTAAGACCAGCCTTAGCAACTCAGCAAGATTCTCAGCAATGTATGTAGCAAGACCCTGTTTTGAAACAATTTTTTTTGTGTATGTGTGTGTTACTGGGGATTGAACCCAGGGGCATTCTACCTCTGAGCTACACCCCCAACCCTATTTTTTGTTCTTTATTTTGAGACAGGGTCACTAAGTTGTGGAGGGCTTTACTAAGTAGCTGAGGCTGGCCTTGAACCCACACCTGTCTCAGCCTCCAAAGTACTGGGATTATGAGCATGTGCCACCATGCCGAGCTCAAAACAAAATTTTAAAAAGGACCTGGGGTAGCCGGGTGCAGTAGTCCACGCCTGTAATCCCAGTACTTGGGAGGCTGAGACAGGAGGATCACAGGTTTGAAACCAGCTTCAGCAACTCAGTGAGGCTCGTATCAACTTAGCAAGACCCTGTTTCCAAATAAAAAATAAAATAGGGCTGAGGGTGTGGCTCAGAGGTAGAATGTCCCTGGGTTTAATCCCTAGCACCACACACACACACACAAAAGGCTGGGGTGTGTAGCTCAGAGGTAGAATGCCACTGGGTTCAATCCCCTGTATCA
>PVJS01031923.1:0-23097 GCA_004027185.1 Glis glis | reverse complement strand
GAGGAGGAGAGGGGACAGGGAAGAAGGGGGAGGGGGAGGAGGGGGAAGGGCCTGGGGAAAAGAGAGCAAGAGGAGAGAGACTGGGCGGGGGAGAAAGAGAAGAGAGAAGAGAGAGAGAGTGCCTGAGGAAAAGAGAGAAAGAGAGAGAGAGAGAGAGAGAGAGAGAGAGAGAGAGAGAGACTGGGGAAAAGATAAACCCTTTGAGGGAATGCCCCCAGTGACCTACTCCTCCAACCAGGTCACATCTACTTGCAGGAAGTAGTCCATTCTGCTCTCAGTGTATTCATCCACTGATGAGGTTAGAGGCCTCATGATCCCATCTCACACGAGACTTGGAGAGTCATTCCAGATCACAGCCATAACAGTCTTATTTTTAAGTCTGTGTGTGTGGGGGGGGAGGGATGATCTACACCTCTGTCTTAAGGTTAAGAGAGAATCTGAAGCCATGGTATTTCTGAAAAGTGGGCGTTTGAGCCCCGCTAACCTCAGAATCACCGTGGGTAGGTGTTAAAAGGAAGTATTTCTGGGATCTACTTTTAATTTCCTGAATCAGAGTCAGAAAGGTAGGATCTAGGCGACTCTGATACACATTAGAGAACGCCACATCTAGTGCACTGTGTTCAATACATTGCATGGACTGTATAAAAATAATCCAAGGGAACAAAATAAAATCATTAAATCAAATAAAGTACACCCTTTTCTTATTATTAAATGTCCTTCAGGCTTTATGTTGACTTAACCATGTTAAAACTGTGACCAAAGATTTTCTAAATTGTGGAACTGTGGTTGATAATTGAAAGAGAGAATCTCTTGGCTGGCATCTTGAAGAATATTTTCTTCTACTCTTAGAGGGGCCTGAAAAGCACATTTAAAATAGCCATCCTGGATCATTTTACCTTTTATTTTTAATTAAAATATTTTAATTATTGCCAAAAGCTATTTGCTGGAATTGTATAAAAAATGTTTAGAGATGCCTTAGGAAGAAAACAGCAGAATGTGGAACTAATTGTGTTGATTCAAGATAATTATGGAACACAAATGACCATTACTTACAACAAGTCCCCTGACAGTTAGGGTTTGACTTTGGGGATCAGACTCAAATGAAGTTTTAAAAAAAGAACAGTGATATATTTGTGTGATAATAATCAAACCGGAAAATGTGCCCTGTCCCCTAGCTAATGAAGTTCTTTGGTGACATTTCAGTATTCAAATTATATGAGCTATTATTTTTTAACTAAGTAAAGTTTTTTCCCCTAACCTCAGAGGAGTGTGTAAAGTGTATATGTATATGTGTGATAACATATACATAGATTTAATGTGTTAAATATATATTTAAATCTTGAATTCATATCACTGACTCCTGGGAATAAGAGGTGAATGAGTGTTCCATTTCCTGCATTTCTGATTTCCTCTTACAGTGAAAAGTGACACATTTTGGTATAAATTGCTTTCATTTCTTTGCCACCCTAGATTGTCAGTGAGATTTCATGCCAGGATTGGAAGTAGAGCCCAGAAGAGATTTCTGGAAGCTACCAGATGTCTTGGTTACAACAGACCCAAGCAACACTAATGCAATTCAGATCATTGTTGGGGTATTCACAGGCTGTCCCCAACTTACATAGACCTTTCAGTCTATTATGGTTTTGTCATGCTCTGTTTAACCTAAAAGGTAGAATTGAAAACATAGAAAAGGCCAGAAACTTCTAGAGGGAGTCACCACCAACCAACAAGAAATGCTAAAGGACTTAATATAATTTTGAATCTGCTGTTGAGCAGTCACATCTAGAAGGGAGTTTCTTCTACCTTTGTAGGAAAATAGACTTCAACCTACAGTTAAACCTGCACTATCTAGTAGAATTAGAAGGTGAGCTACAGAATCTTAAATATTCTACTAGTGACTTCAAAATAAAAGGAACAGGTAAAAATAATCTAATTATTTATTTAACCCAGTATTTCTACAATGTCATTTGAACATGTAATCAATATAAAATTATTAACGAGCTGTTTAGCATTCTTCTTATTATACTAGATCTTGGCATCTCGGTTTGAATTAGCCACATCTCACATGCTCAATAACTAACTACATGTGACAGGTGGCCGCCATCTTGGACAACGTAGCACTGGTTAATCTCTCATCCATATTTGAGTTCTCTAAGAGGGTCTCTTCTGAAGAGTGAATGTTTTCAAAGGCAATAAAATGCTATCTTGTTGTAATCCTGGAGCTCGAAGCTGCCAGTACATGTGTGGGAATGGCTAGAAGTAGGAGTGCTAGTGGGGAAGTCTGCTTCCCACGGATATATGTGAAAGCTGTCTTCGGGTTTGCCCAGGCTGTAGATGCTGAGCTTTTCCAGAGCAGTTTTTACTTGTCTAGTTGCTGAACTTATCGGGTTGTCAGACTTTGAAGTTTGCAGTGTTCCAGGCTCTGCTGCACTTTTATACGATTGGATGGTACTTTAAGATGTCATTATGGAGTGTTTATCCCCCTTTGCTTGTAGCTGTCTCACTTTAGCTTGCCATTTAGCAGCTGCTCTATGCCTCCTTTGTCAAAGATGCTGAACCAGTGAACTAGTCCCATTCTTGACTCTCACCATTGTTTGGTAAATGGAGAAACGTGTCAAGAAGTCAGATGTGACAGGACAAGTTTTCTCACAGGCATAGTAAAAGTCGAGCAATACAATTTGGTGTTCAGTTTTTTTCTGTCTTCCTTTTTTTTTTCTGGAGCATGTCACATCAATAATGTCTTATTGCCCAGAAACTTATCAGTTTTCTTGGGTCATTTTATTTCTGGATTTCAAATACAGAAAATTATTAATCATACTTCTTATTTTATGACACATCATTGACCTGCACAGTCTTCTCTCTTGACCCAACTGTCTGGCTCTTTTATATATCATCTATCTATCTATCTATCTATCTATCATCTATCTATCTATCTATCTATCATCTATCTATCTTCCTACCTACCTACTATCACTCATCTATTATCATTGATATTTATCTGTCTATCCATCTGTCTTTCTACCCATCAATCTCATTTGATCTCCATTTCTCAATTTCTCACAGCCATATCCATTCTCCCATGCCCCAACGTGCAGGGAATTTTAATGTGCTCAATGATATCTTTTTGTTTTCATGTGTTCTTATAAAGCTTGTGTTGATGTATTTTAATTTACACAACCATCATTATGTTAGATAGCTCAGTATTGTTCCTTTATCATTCTAACCTCTCATTCCTAAGACCTATCCATGCAGCTATGTGGACAGCCAACTCTTTGTTTCTAATTCTGCAGAATACTTCATCCTTGGCATCTACCATACTTTGCCTATCCACAGGTGTTGGGTGCCATGATTGCCTTCCACTTCCCACCACCACAAATAACCTTGGGATAAATGTCATGGAGCCTGTCTCCCGGTGTGTGAAAATATTTTTGAGAATTATATCCATGATTAGTGTGTCATAGTGACTATTCAGTTTAACTAAGTGTGGTCAGATTGTTTCCAGAATATCTGTACCAGTCTATGTTTACATCAGCAGGCACATGAAGGCTTCTAGATCTCCATATACCCCCAAATAATGACATTCTTCAGCTTTCAAAAAAATTTTTATTGGTGAATTGTAATCATACACCATGAAGAATATCGGAGTGACAGAGACATACATGCACACAGCACGTGATGAGCTTCCCCCCTGCTCTCACCCTACTCCTTCCCTTCCCTGTACCTGATACTGAGATTGGCATTGATAATTTTGCATATGTATATCATGTCAATTGAGTTGTTTACTTCATCAAATCTCCCTCCCCCTATCTGCCTCCCTCCCCTAGACCCCCCATCACTGCACTGGCGCTGTTCCTCCTTTGTCTGGCATCCCATTTGCATCCCAATTTATCTCTAGCTTTCACATACGAGGGAAAACATATGACCCTTCATTTTTTGTGATTGGTTGATCTCAGAGTAATATTCTCTAGTTCCATCTATTTTCCTGCAAATGACATAATTTTGTTCCTCTTTAGGGCTGAGTAGAATTCCATTATGTATATATCCCATAATTTCATAATCTATTCATCTGTTGATGGATACCTAGGCTGGTTCCATAATTTGGCTATTGTGAATTGTGCTGCTATAAACATAGATATACATATATTACTATAATATTCTGATTTCAATCCCTTTGGGAAGATACCCAGGAGTGGTATAGCTGGATCACATGATAGTTCCATTCCCGGTCTTCTTAGGAACCTCCCACTGATCTTCAAAGTGGCTGGACTAATTTGCAATCACACCAACAGTGTATAAGAGTTCCTACTTCCCTATATCCTCACCAGCATTTATTAATGTTTGTATTTTTGGTGATTGCCATTCTAATTGGGGTTAGGTGAAGTCTCAGTGTAGTTTTGATTTGCATCTCTCTGATTGCTCATGATGTTGAACATTTTTCATGTATTTATTGGCCATTTATATTTCTTCTTTTGTGAAGTATCTGTTTAGTTCACTTGCCCATTTTTAATTGTTTTTTTTAGTGTGAAGTTTTTTAAGTTCTTTGTATATTCTAGATATTAGTACTCTATCAGAGGAGTAGCTTGCAAAGATCTCTCATCTGTCAGATCTCTCTTAAGATTCTTGATGGTTTCTTTTCATGCACAGAAGCTTTGTAATTTAATGCCACTCCACTTATTAATACTAATTTTAATTTCTTGTGCTTTGGGGGTTTATTGAGGAAGTTTCTACCAGTGTCTATATGTTGGAGCAGTGGTCCTATACCTTCTTCTAGTAATTGCAAAGTCTCTGGTCTAATTTCCAGGTTTTTGGTCCATCTTGAGTTGACTTGTGTGCAGGGTGAGAGTTTGGGGTTTAATTCCATTTTTCTACAAAGGGATAACCAATTTTCTCAACACCACTTGTTGAAAAGTCTATCTTTTCTCCATCTTATGTTTTTGGTACCTTACCAAAAATTAACTCGCCATAAGTGTATGGATTTGTTTTTGAATCTCTTATTCTGTTCCATTGGTCTATGTGTCTGTTTTTGTGCCAATACTATGCTGCTTTTATTACTATAGCTCTGTAGTATAGCTTGAAGTGAGGTATTGTGATGCCTCCTGCATGATTATTATTGCTGACAGTTGTTTTGGCTATTCTGGGTCTTTTGTTTTTCATATGAATTGTAGGACGGATTTTTTCTAGCTCTTTGAGGAATGACATTGGTATTTTAATAGGAATTGCATTGAACATGTAGCTCACTTTTGGTAGAATGGTCATTTTGATGATATATTTATTCTGCCTATCCAAGAGAATGGGAGATCTTTCTATCTAGGGTCTTCTTCAATTTCTTTCTTTAGTGTTTTATATTTTTCATTGAGAGGTCTTTTACCTCACTAGCTAGGTTTATTTATAGGCATTTTTATTACATTTGAGGCTATTGTGAATCAGCTTTCAAGTTTTAACCAATTGAATGAGTTTCTTGAACTGTTTAATACTATTGTGTCAAACTACATGATAAAAGTATATAACTGGGAAGCAAAAATAGGTGATAAAGTCCAGTTTTATATTTCTTTTTAAAACATTTGATTACATGCTGGGTTGCTATGAGACCATGATATCACTAGTGCCAGAGAATGAAATACACTGATGAAGTAAATACACTAAGGATGTATTACAGCCACCGTCCACTTCTGTATCTCAATCTAGAAGGTAGAGGAATACATTCTTTAACAGCCCTAGGAAGTCTCTTCTTGGTTTGGGCTCATCTTAAGGACCTGGGGGACCTCCAGGTTTCAGTCAGCTCTAGGGGAGCCTCAAAGCCAATAAAATGTCTAAAACCAACTTGTGCTATCTTATAATCTTTAAGAATCTGTCCCAGTAGATCCTAGTAGTGTAACTTGGGAAAGATTGGTTGCTCATAAGGACATTGGTAGTATAAATCAAAGGGAATCAGTACGATGCTGAAACTTGATGATCTGGGGGGCTGACTAAAGTGGTAGGCTTCTACTCAGACACCACGAGAGTGGTCATTGCTAAATGATGGTGTATAATGTGGCACTGTGAGCTGGAACAAGATCTAGGTCAGTGTAGATATTCAAGAGGATCTTCTGGTGGCTGAAGGATGGTGGAAATTGCCTGGTGATGGCTATTAACAAAAGTTAGGTAGATGGAAGCTTCTTGGGAAATCTTTTGATTTTGAAGAAATTTTTGATTTTGATTTTGTCTTTTGAAGAAAGACCTAATCACTAACTAAAGGTATGAAACATAGGGTCCAGGACCATCTAAGGAAGGACCAGCAAGAACTAGGTAGGATTTCAGGGCTTAGCCAATTGGACTAGGTTCAGAACACATCATGACACTGGAATTAAAGTTAGGTCTGGTTATTGAATGTAAGCAAATGTGGATGGTCTTAGAGAAGATTTGAGACTCAAAGACCTTTTAAGGGCTCCAAGCCCATCCCAGATCCCAGACTTATGAATATAAAGATTTGACCAAATTAGATATCACTGTCTGGTGGGAAGAGCCTAGTAATATGGATCTTCTCTTGGCAGAGGAGCTTAAAACTTGGATGTGGTTGAACCTGCTGGTCTAAACTCCCATTGCCTAGTGCTGAGAAGCTGGATAAGATAGAGCCTGACTGAGACTCCCAAGTTCTGGATCCAGGGTAAAAATGGGCTTTAGCACCCCATACTCTGGATTCCCAAAATGGCGCTGGAAATCACTGGAAATAGATTTCAAAGTCTTAAGATTTCCTGAAGGTCAGTCTTTTAGTTCTGCCTCTTCCAATTCCTTAAAACTTCCTCTTTTCTGACCAAGGACTCCCTAGATCATACCAGCATACACTGCATATGTGAGCTTTTCTTGGAACTAGTACCCAAATCAGGTGAATGGGTACCGGCATAGTAAGTGGTGAGCGGGATGGCGTTGATTCTCATACCCTTCCTCGCTGAGTACACTTTGGTAATGGCTTTTTTGATTTCAAGAAATGAACTGGGAAGAGATTGACTTCACATAGCTCTTGGGCAAGGCTTCAGCAAATGTACTGAGCCCATCCTTATCCACAGCTCCAAATCCATGCATTCAATCACTGAGGAAAATATTTGAGAAAAAATTGTGTTCATAATAAACATATATACTCTTTCTCCCATTGTCATTATTTCCTGAGCAATATAATATAGCAACTATTGACATAGCAGTGGCATAGTATGAGGTATTAGGAACAATCCAGAGATGATTTAAAGCATACAGGAGGATGTGCATAGGTTATACGTGAATATTATGCCATTTTACATAAGGGACTTGAGCATTCACAGATTTTTGGTATCTCAGATGGGTCCTGGATGTAATTCCTGGGGATACTGAGGAACAGCTGTATAATATCCAGGATCATACAGGTTGTTTTATGGATTCTGTGTGGAATGTACCAAAAGGATCCCTGTATCATTGTAAATCATAGCATCACTATGTCCATACCCTTAACAAACTTGCAGTAAAATTTGATGTATGAATGTGTAAACAAAGGCAGAAGAAAAGGATGTTGATTTTTTTTTTTTTGCGGTACCGGGGATTGAACCCAGGGGCGTTCTACCTCCGCACTACACCCCCAGCCCTATTTTTTATACTTTATTTTGAGACCAAAGTTGCGGAGGGCCTCACTAAGTAGAGAGAGAGAGAGAGAGAGAGAGCGAGCGCAAGCTGAGGCTGGCCGCGAACCCGGATCCTCCGGTCTCCGCCTCCCAAAGTACTGGGATTACAAGCGTGCGCCACCACGCCCGGCTCAAGGATGTTGATTTATATGCCAGATAAAGGCAAGAGAGAATGGCTGCTGTTCTGCAGTGTAATAGTGATTATTAGAAGGTAAGAGAACTGAGCACAAAAACAATACATTAGAGGATATCTACAACCAGAAAAAACAAACTCACAAGTGGTAAAATTATACACATATTCTTTTAGATATTTATTCATAATTACGTTAATTGTAAGATTTCAGAAATGATCTCACACAGTTGGTAAAACATTACTCTTTGGGTTTAAAGAGAGCCCTAACTCCTTGAACAAAGGCAAAATGAGGTTGTTTCAATTATCAAGATTGGGATTCGTCCCCACCACAGGCCATTCATGGAGGTGGCCACTAGCTATTCTGTTTTCTTGGTCAGATTTGGAAAGCCTCAGAAAAGTCTGCAGGACCTGCCCCCCTTCCCTCCTGGCTCTGAATCACTCTCAGGCCAAAGCTAGAGTGAGGTCTATGGTCCTCGGGGCTTGAGCACTGGTCCTGCCCTTCAAAATCAGGTGCCGGCTGATCCCCAGTGGAGGATGCCAGGGGGAAGTTCATTGTCAACGGTGGATGGGATTAAAGATAATAGGAATCTACACACCCACAGGGATATCAGATCACATAGCAATTAATAATTATATAAGCCATTACCACTGTGTAGATAGAAAAAGCCAAATACACGGGCCAGAGATGTGAGACATTGGCCAACCAGATTAAAAAAGAAGGACCTGAAATACTAGGAAGACGCTCTATCTGCAGAGGCCACATGGGGGAGCTGGAGGCCTGAGGTGTGGCCAGTTGTGTGTGGGGGCAGAAGCTCCCCTCCTTTGACTCCCCCCACCCCCCTCGCCCAAACACCCTGTTTGGAAAAACCCTGAAGTGCAGCACCTGCATCCAGGCAAAAAGAGAGAGCTGGGAGAGGGGTTTCTCTGTGGGTTTCTTTCCATTGTCCGGTTACTGAGCATGCAGTTTCTTTAGGCTTCACCGGAAAATTCAAAGTGGAGGCTACACCACAGTCCCAACAGCCAAGAGCGGAAGGATCCCATCTCCTCTCTACCTCACTGCCCAGGCTGTGGCACTGACCTGGAGCGATGCTCAGGGCTGGGAGGGCTATTCTTCCTTCCCCTCATTTACTTACATCCTGAGGCATTAGGGGATAATACAGACTTCCTGCCTTTAATGGCTGCCCAGTACTTTAATGAGCCCAGGTTCCTCTGATTCATGGTGCTTATGGAAACAAAAAGTAGTTGGGTGGCAAATTAATTACCTCTGGAATTTTTGTCCTTCTAATAGATATTGCCAAGGTTTTTAGGAGAAGGGAATGATTTTCCCAATGAACTAACACAAAAGACATTTCTGGTAAATCAGTTTAAAAAACCCTTTGGGCTATAGACATTATAAAGAACCATATGGGATGGCAGGTCTATATTTCAGCTCAAAGTAGGTGGTCATGTTCTCCAAGTAAGGAAGCCAGTTGGTTTAAAAGATGTATGTATATATATTTTTACCTTTTAACTTAGCCAGGCATGGTGGTACATTCCTATGATCCCAGTACTTGGGAGACTGAAACAGGAGGGTCGCAGTTTGAGGTCAGCTTCAGCAACTTATTGAGACCCTAAACAACTTAGCGAGACCCTGTTTCAAAATAAGAAATAAAAAGGACTGAGGGTGTAGCTTGGAGGTAGAATGCTTCCAGGTTCAACCACCAGTACAACAAACAAATAAATAAATAAACACCTTTTAATTTTCCTTGGGCAGCAGACTGACCACCACCACCCTGTCCTACCCACCTCTCCCCAGCTTGCCTTATCTGATTATACTATTTAAATTTGGTGCATAATGATAAAGCAGCATCAAGACATCTCATTGTCTTGAGATGGAGATCCCTGTTCTAATGCAATCACATTTTGTAAAGGGTAGCCTCTGAAATTTTAAGGGAAGGATATTCATTTGCTTGCTTTTGTGATTCTGCAAAAGATATTCAGAATTTTTTTTTTAGCTTCTGACATAGTTTTCCAACTATAAAATAAATAGTATCTGGTTTTAAGCATTTCCAGTCTAAAATGAAACGAGGAGCAAGAGGCAATACCCATTAATTTATAATTAAACTGGTTGGGCAAATGGAAGCGCATGCTAGCAGATTGGTCCTCGGTGACTGATACGCTCCCTGCCACAGAGCCACCTCCGGAGGATGATTTATGATTTTTCCTAATGCTTCTCATTCCTGTTACAGCAGAGAAGGTCACCCACAAAAGACAGATTCTGGAAGAGAGACGACACCGTTTGACTTTGGGTGGCTGCTGTTTTCTCCTTCCTTTCACTTAAATTTCAGTATTTACAGCTTGCTAGTCTTAAATTTGACACTCAGCAGACATAAACTGTATTCTTGAGAGGATTAAAGGATTATTCACTCACTAGCTTAATCAGATTAATCAGAGATTTTGAACAAGATATCTAATGCCATTCACAAGCTGAGATGTGTGATCACTGCCTGCTAGTTGAATTTGGCTTGAGTGTGCACGCGCGCGCGCGCACACACACACACACACACACACACACACACACCCCTATGCGCACACACACACACACAAACACATATGCACATAAACACATTGATTTTTCACATTATATTATTTGTAATAACAATCATGGGATTGTGGTCAGTTGGCTTTTCATGCCTGCCTTATCTAAGAACAGAAAGAAAAGGCTAAGTACTTATATGTTGCCTAGTGCTATTTAGATTTGAATTACTTTGTTCACTATAGGTTGCTTGAATTTATTTTTAAAACTGCCTTTTTGTTGGCATACCAATCTTTAAAAGATTCTCTGGAACTTTTTAAGGAGACATAATTATTAGTGATTTTTACATTCCTATGATGTAAACATTGAAATTTGAATATGACTAATTGAAATTATAGGGCAAAGAGAAATATCCTAGAAAATAGATCTATTATTATTATTATTTCAGTGATTGCTTTTTCAATTCCTATTAGGAGCTTAAATCCGAGTCAACATTTATTTTAATAAGCTCTTTTTTTCCCCTGCAGAAACAGGAGGCAGCAGAGACCCTTTGTACTGCAGACATATTAAACCAGGATTGAGACCAACTGTCCCATTGTATGAACTCTTATTTTAAAGCAGCCTGAGTTAAGCAGATTTTGTTGGATTTACTTTTATTTGGGTCTTATACTATTTGTGAGATAGACATTGTAATATTGGAAATATTCTCAAAGACAGGAAGAAGCAAAATTAAAGTGTGAGCCCTATTTGTCCACTCCATTAATCAGAATCATTTGATCTAAGAACCCCCTTGAAACCCCTCGGGAGCAGAATTTAGATCCATCTCCATATTGGCCTCATGGTTCAGCAGTCAATAGATTTTGATGCTCTTGCTTTCCAGCTAGAACCTAATTTATTTTTAGCAGTCACATATTTATTATAAAATCTTCAGTAGTCTGTTTATAATACTCATTAATGTTTGTCTGGTGATGATGTTGTTTTTCATATATATTACCAATAGTTGATCTTTAAACTTTATATTTTTCAAAGTACTTTTCACAGATTTGATGCTAACAGCTACTTCATGAAATTAAAGGGCATTCCAATACGTATTTTACAAATGAGGAGACAAGTCTTTTACCTGAAGTTAAGTGATAGGGTTAGGACTAACACGGAAGCCTTTAAACTTTGAGTCCAATTTAACACCACTCCTTTTCCTGTTGTACTTTGAGCTGTTTTCACAGTAATTGTTGTAGGTTAGCAGAGATTCAGCTACATCTGTCCTACGTGAGGATGGTGTTTGTGTGCGTGTATGATGTGGTGGTAGAACTAAGCATGTTTATAGGCATGGTTTGCAGCCATGAAATAAAAGAAATACTTCCAACCTAGCAAATACTAAAAACCAATACCAGCAAATAAAAGTGAACAATGAATTTTGGTCAATCTCCTGGGCCTTTGAGCTTCCATACAATTTCATTGCTACACTAGAACCAGAAGTTAATGAGGGATGGAATCTTGAGCTGCTGTTTCACAGTCTTCGGAGCACTCTGAGTGCTAGCTAACTTTGACAGCAAGTTACCTGTATTATCTCATCTAACCCTGCCAGACAACCTGTGTGGTAGGTTCCTTATTATGGCCCTCATTTTTTTTTTTCAGGTGAAAAAACTGAAACACAAGAAGTCAAGTGACATGAAGGAAGTTACCAGGTAGTGGGTGGAGCCTAGAGCTAAATTCAGGGTCTGTCCCTATCACTGCACCCACTTCCCTTTCATAAAGTATGCATTTAGCACTGTGGTCCTTTACAAAATATGGTTTCTGCATTGAAATCTAATAATCTTAATGATTGTATGTGCATTTTCAGCATTATCTTTTAACAGAAATGGTGACATTTGTTCTGGTTTAATTCATTTTTAGCATACTTTAAGGGCTTAGTACATGGCAGATATATGTGAGATGTTTTCCCACTTATTGAAGTTAATCCTCTCTTGAGAGATTGGTATTGTTTTGCTCATTGGCAGACAGAGAACCTGAGGTCAGCAGAAACTAAGTGACCTTCCCAAGTAGAAGGCCAAATAAAAAGGCTGCAATTCAATCCCGGCAGGATGCCATACCCTCTGGCCTTTCTATGCACCCTGACACCTTGGTCATAGCCAGGAGGTACTGCACCCAGCTCCTGATCCAGGCCTCAGGAGATGCGATAAAACCAGAGCTAGCAATGAAAATGCTCAACATTTGGAATTTACAGAATTCTCTTCTCCCCACATCGGGGCCAGGAAGTCTTCATGTATCTTAGTGCATTCCATTAACACTAAATAATCAAATCTAGTTCCCCTTTCCTCTCCCTGGGCATTAGTAATCTCTTTTCACTTTATAAAGTCACATTTTTATTTTTTTCCAATGCATCATATTATATCTGATTATCTTTCATCCTTCTTGAAGGGATGTATTTGGTGATTTGGTTTTCAATAGGCATCCCTTTAATTTTGTTCTAACAGAACAGAACAATGAAATGTTACAAAGGTCAGGATCATCTGTTTAACTAGGTTGAGTTAATCCCAAACTAATTTCTATCTGTTCTGGGAAGAAAAATGATATGCAGTGGGGAGAATGCTGATATTTGAAAAAATCTGTATGCTTAGGTAAAATCCACTATAGGCTAATATTCAGGAACAGGAGTTATTTTAGATAGGCATGACTATTTTTCTTATTTGTGTCTTTAAATATTATTCACAAAGTATTTCAAGAGCAGTGAGCATATAAGTCTATCGAACTGAGTTGTCCCCCTTATCCATGAGAGATACTTTCCAGGACCTGAGAGGATGCGTTAAATTACGGATAGTATTGACCCCTATATATTATATTTTCTTCTATACATATATACTTATGATAATGTATAATTTATAAATTAGGCGCACTAAGAATAAACAATAGCTATTAATAAAATAGAATAATTATAATACTATGCTATAAAAAAGTTTGCATTCTAGGATACACACACTGTGATACCAGAACAGTTAATGTGATGATCAAAAGAGTGACTAAATAACTAATGGGCAGTAGCTTATACAGTGTGGATATGCTGGACAGAGGGATGACTCATGCCCTGGATGGGAAAAAGTGTCAGATTCTATCATGCTACTCAGAATGGCATGCAATTTAAAACTTACAAGTTGCTTATTTTTGAAAATTTTCATCTCAATTTTTAGATCTTGGTCGAATGTGGGTAATTGAAAACACAGAAAGGGAAAACTCAGATAAGGAAGGACTACTGTATATCCATTTTCTACTCATACCCACACCTTCAAGCATTACCGATACACAAGCCCCAGTGTCCCATAGTTAAAAAAAAAAAAGGGAAAGAAAAATAAAAGAAGAGTGAACATAAGGGCAGGAGTTAGCCATAAACTTCTTCTCTGAAAATATATTTGTGATGGAATTGACTTGAACCACATCAACTTTCTTCCTCAAAATATTTAGTAGTGGATTTTCATTTCATAGAAAATCCAAGGAAAACAGCAGAATCATCATGGAAGTTCATGAGTGAAATGAGTTTTCTTTTCTAAGTTTAAATTGATCAAAACACTATTGATTTCTATTCAAATCTCCATTTGGAAAGGCCCCTAATATGTTAAAAAATCTGAAGTAAGTTTTAGACCTGTGTTTAGGAAGTGACTTGGACTCCATTACTTTATGGAGAAATGTGGGTATGTAGGAGGAGGAGCGTGTGTGTGTGTGTGTGTGTGTGTACATTCCTACTGGGATTTCTTTCTTCCTCCCTCCTTCCTTCCCTCCCTCATTTCTTTTCTTTCTTGGCACTGGGGATTGAGCCCAGGGGTGCTCTACCACTGAACTACATCCCCAACCCTTTTTATTTTTTGTTTTGACACAGAGTCTTGCTAAATTGCCCAATCTGGTCTCAAACTTGTGATCATCCGACCTCAGCTTCTCGAGTTGCTGGGGTTACAGACATGCACCACTCCCAGATCCGTTGGTGGAATTTCTCACAGTTTCTACTCTGTTGTGGCTTATCCTGCACTCCCAACAAAGGCTGATATTTGGGACTGTCAGCCCTTGGGAAATGGTGTAGAAGAGGTACACAGATAGAGAAATCCCATGCTATTTTAACCTAAACCAGAAGGGATTGAGTGACTGTCTTAACAGGCTCCAGGATCACTCAGATTCAGTGTCTGAGCAAAGATAATGGATTTAGGTAACTACAACCATTGGGTTACTTGGCAGTTATTAAATGAATGACCCAGGTAGGCGAGACTTCAAGGTTATGGGTCACTGCAAACCTTTCCCTTGTTTCTGTGGGCAGCTGTTCACTGGTGGGGGCTTTCCCACACAGACAATGTGTGTGTGTGTGTGTGTGTGTAAAAGAGGGAAAGAAAGAGAGACTGTGTTGTGTGTGCGTGGGACTACTCAGCTTGAGAGTGGTGTTGATTTTGGAGGAAGATCCCTGGAGGCCGAGGAGGTGGGAAGTGGGGTTTCTTGGTGAGCCTGGTATGAGTCAGCTGGAGTTCTGGAAATGTCTTAGACCTTCATCTGGGTGGAGTATTTATATGTAAAAACAACAACAACAAAAAATGGATTTAAAATGTATGTGCTTTACTATAAATTATACCTGCAGTCAAAAGGTTGAGAACCTCTCTCTTTAGCATGAATGTAGACTTATTTTGGCAGTATTAACTGTCTGCTTTGGGTTCTTTTAGACCCCTGTATGAGTCACTAACAGTGAGTGGCAGAGGTGGCCTGGGAGGAGACTTTTCAGCAGCCCCTGTCTGCCCACCGGGTGCTCTGAGAAGCGTGTGGAGGCCTCCAGCCATTCTCCAGCCCTCTTCCACGTGCCTCTTTCCCAGCAGAGATTTTCCTAATGAATTTTTCAGAGTTGCACCATACCTGGGGGTTTTCTGTTCTGACTCACAGTCACCAGCATCTAAATCCCTCCCCGGACCCTTATGCTTTGACACACAGGTGGCCCTTCTCCTGAGCTTATTTCAGAAAAACCAACTAGAATTTTAAAACATGTGAAACCAGCTTTAAAAAAAAAAAACCCTAAATGGAAAAGAATGAGGCCAATACCAGGGAAGCCATATTCCTAATAAAAAAGCGAGGATCACATGGGTGGCTTTCTTTCCAAGCAGGGGGCCCCTCCTGATCTCTCCCCCCCCAAAAAAAATCAACACATTACTGATGCATTTGCAAACAAACTTGTTTTTACCTAGCGCTGACAGGCAGGCAGGCAGGCAGGCAGGCAGGCAGGGCTGGGGGCTGCAGGAGGGGAAGGGAGGCCAGGCCAGGGGATTGCTTTTTCTGCAGCGCCTTGGTTTCCCCGGCCTCGGCTGATGGAATTATTGTTTATTTTTTTAATTTTCCGAGGTAGGCCGGTGACAGCTGAAGAAGACTGTATTTGTTGAGGAGCAGCATCAGGGTAGAGAGGAGCAGAGCTCCTGAGGGAGGCCTAATGGTTCCTCTCCTTCCTGCACGGAGATAAAGACTTATAATAAGCGTGTATGTTCACCATCTGGCTCGGCGCATGTGGTCCTTATGGAGGAGAGAGCAACGCAATCTGTAAGCGATCAGGAGCCCTGGCGCTCTCTCCAGAGAATCCACCACGCAATCAAGGTGACAGATGGCATGGCCACTGCTGTGGCCTCATGGAGAAGATCAAAATCACCTTCAATAAACTCTGACTGAAATGGGCACGAGTACCTCAAAAAAGTCAGTTTGTCAGTCAAACTGCGACAGGGAGCCGCGCGGGGGAACGGCGGCCAGCTCTCGGCTTTTCAATCGTTTCCGTCTGACTGGGCCTGAACTATGATCTTTCTCAAATTGTCCTTTCTGTTTAGCTGAAGCAGGCCAGCAAATTGCCAGATTCATTGCTTTATTGGAGAAAATTGAAAACACGATGTCTTCAATTCCGGGGGACGCGCAGCTGGCCGGTGCCGGGACACCCACGCGCAGGGAGAGGACAGGCGTCTTCACCGAGTTTGCCCAACTTGGGGCAGATTTCTGGACACGGAAAGAAAATGCAAATTTGCACCTGGCAGTGGTTATGACAAAGGGTGTTAAGTGTCCAGTAAAGGCTTGTAGAGTAAATACGTAGTGGAAAAGAGGAAGAGGAAGGAAGGAAATGGACTTTGGTGTTCCTAGTATTAAGTATTAGGAATTTTCACAGCAGGCCACCGGCCTTGGTAGAACTCAGACCTGTTCATTTCCATGCATACTTAGTGCATACAGGTTTCCGTGGACTTGACACCTTGGCCTAAGGTCGATGGAATGCAGATATATTATTATTATTATTATTTTTTTTTTTTTGCAGTACTGGGGATTGAACTCAGGGGCGTTCTACCTCCGCGCTACGCCCCCGGCCCTATTTTTTATACTTTATTTTGAAACCGGTCTCATGAAGTTGCGGAGGGCCTCACTAAGGAGAGAGAGAGAGAGAGAAAAAAAGAGAGAGAGAGAGAGAGAGAGCGCTGAGGATCCGGTCTCCGCCTCCCAAAGTACTGGGATTACAAGAGTGCGCCACCACGCCCGGCTCAGATATATTATTTTGACCTAAGTAGTTCACATGAAATTTTGTAGGGGTCACAAGTTTAAATAAATTTCCATTTTTGTCCCCCCAACTGGAAAATTTTCCAAAGCAAACTGCTGATACATGTACAGGGAAATGAGCATAAGTTACTTGCAGTGGGAGAAAAATCTACTACTCTCTTTTCCTAGGTAAGGACACGGATTTCGGGTCAAAGCTGGTGGATCTTAATGAAAGAAACCTCTCGTCCTCTATCTCCCTCCTCCTCCCTTGGCAGAGTTCCACTGTTGTTCTTTCTGCTGAGCTCCAGGAGCTGTAAATGGAAAGCAAAAGTCGACTCTCCCAACCTTGTGTTGCCCCCAAGTACCCAATATCTGCCATCCGATAGTGGCATTTTATACTATAAGCCTGTGAGAGAACTTAAAAATCCCAACTTCCCGTCAATTTTCCTGTTTGATGCCGCCACCTCCTGCTTTTGCACACTTGCTTCATTTAAAATCCAAATCCTGTTCCTGCCCTGTCCTTATCCTGCACATTGTAAATTATCTGTTTGACAGTTGGGAAATATTTTATTGTTGCATCCTGGATTCTCATAAAGCCACCATTCCTCTTACAGGTGCAATCCGAATGCTAATGTTCTGGTGCAAAGATTTATAAGCGTAACTAACGGGGCCTCATCCATAATCTGTGAACACAAAATAAGAGCAACCATGAAAAGGGGCTCGCATTCGGAAAGGCAGGAATGGCTAGTTCTTCACACAGTGCATACAGGTGGGGCAAACTTATTCCAGGTCACAGTGAAGTGCGGCCTCCTAGGAACAGAAGACTGAATTAATTCAAGAGGAAATACTCACTGCTTATAATACTATGGGCATGCTTTGCAGAGTTGAGAAATAAATTCTCCAGGAAGGAAAAGCAGGTATAAAAGCCATCCTGCTGTGCTCTTCCTGTCCTTCCTCTCCTGGAGCAAGCTCTCTGAGGAGCAGCCATCGTCCCTATCAATGTTCAGCTCCTGGGCGGCATCAGGGCCAGTGTGGGCTGGTGGGAGTGGGCTATTGTTGCACAGGAGACGCTGCGTGCTTTCTTGTCTTGGCCTTTGGCTCTCTGGAATGACAGTCTCTGTAATAGACATGTTCATCAATGCTGCCACCAGGAGGGGTGGCAGGACGGGTCATTTCTGACTTCAGACTCCAGTGGCTGCGAGGAATAATGCTTCCAAAAGGCAGGGGTCTAACCCTTTCATAAGGGAAAGACTGCATGAGGAGATGCGGCAGGGTCCAGGTGGTTAAGGTAGCTTATGCTGGAACGTGAATGTTTAGAAACATACGTCTAGCATGAAATTTAGTAATCAGAGCTTGGCCTAAATCCAGATAATTACATTCTATTCCTCAGTGGCATGGACTGTCCTCTGATCTATGCAAGTTATATAACCATATACCATTATTCTTCTTTATGTCCTCTAGTTCCCAAATAGCCAGTTGCTTTAGAGAAAGTTCCTTGAGATAATTTAAAAACTTATGTCTGTCAGCAGAGCTTTTTCTTTAAAATGTTACATGTGTATTTATTATCTTTACTTATCCATCTATAGCATCTATATCATCTATCTATCTGTTGGGGTAAGTGGCAGGTAAGATGTAAGGATGTGTAAATATTCATGTTCTACCTCTTTCTGGAATACACAGAAGCAGCAGTCACAATAAAAGCAATGGCTCCAAGATGAGCTAGTGATTTGTAATCATGGAGATTTATTTATTTACTTATCTATTTATTTATTTATTTATTTATTGTGGTCCTGGGGATTGAAACCAGAGGTATTCTACCTCCAAGCTACACCCCCAGCCCTATTTTATTTTTATTTTGAAACAGGGGCTTGCCGAGTTGATGAAAGTCTCACTACTTGCTTAGGCTGTCCTTGAACCTGCGATCCACCAGTCTCAGCCTCCCAAGTACTGGGATTACAGGCATGCACCACCATGCCCGGCTATGGAGATTTTTAAAAAGAGAAATATAATGCTAAAGAAGAGGCTACACAGAAATCTAAACACACACACACACACACACACACACACACACACACACACATACACGATATAGATAATATATGGTGAGACATTTCATGGGAGTTGAGGGTAGCGTAGGCTATAGGAAACTTTCGGTTTTTATTCCTCTTTGGTTAGCTCTTGATTGCTCAAAGTTATTTAATGCATTCATTTCAGAATCTTTCTCTATTAACTAATTTTATTCGATTGAGGAATATGTATCCAAAAGACTGGATTATTAAGAAAAAAATTAAAAGTAGATAATGACTAGTAAATTCATAGCCTATAATGTATGCCACAAATGTTATGTTCTTACAGATTCTCTTTGTCTTGCCAGCAATAATGAAGTAAACATAAGTAAAGAAATGCAAAAATGAAGCATCTTGCAAACACATTATCATTTCTATCTTAATTGTTCAACTGATCTTCAATTGCTAGTCTGCAAAATGCCTATTTGAATTACATGTACAATGACTCTTGCTTTATTATGAAAGGACTATGAATTCAAAAACTTTTTAAAAGGTAGAATATTGACGTTTGAATAATACAATAATTTTATCATTGGAAAAACAACCTAGAGAATCAAAAGGCTAAGTTGACATATACACATTCTTTCCTTCTATCCCCAGTTTATATCATCAAAAAGATAGTTTTCTTTCTTCTGCTGCTGCTTATCAAAAGGAAGAGAGGATAAGGAAATTGAGCAGGGCAAGAAAATGGGGATGAGAACCAATTTTGACTAAGATCAGAGACTAAGAACAAGGATTCCAAGCTGTAGTCTGGGTTCTAAAACTGGACTGTTTGATGCTTTGTGAGTCACAGACATCAGAGTCTGGTCTATTGAGAGGGTAGTGTGTGTATGGAAGGAACACAGCCTTGAGAAATGTATACAACCGGGTTGGAATGCTCATTTCAGCTCTTATCATACGACCTTGGGACAGGATTTAAACTCTTGGAGCCTCTGTCCTCTCATTTAAAAATATGTATAATAATGGCTACCCTCCAGTGTTGTGAGAATCCAAGATTACATTGGCAAATGACCTAATCCAGTGTTTGGTGCATGACACATATTCAGGAAGTAGAGCTAATTACTATCTTCAAAGCAAGTGGCTACATGGAGTCCCTTTGAGCTCCAGTGTTCTCTGATTCAGGAACTGGTTGACTGGCATCCAGGTTTTGGTTTAGCAACAGGTAGTTTGCTGATGGTCCAATCGCCCCTCCACCATTACATTTGTGGCAGCCATGGCATAGCAGAATTTCTAGAGACAGAACAGGTCAGGCTACACACACAGACATTGGCTTGGGGTCGTTTTAAGCCTAGTGTGGAAGCAGTATACCTAAACACTGCTCCAATACTCACTTGCCTGAGCCACATTTTAATCATCTACCATGACTGAGTGACCTATTTTTTCTGAGGCTGCTATAAAATCAGAGATGGAAGCTAGCACTGAATCAAAGCACTGTGGTTCTCTGTCATATATATTTTCTTGGTTTCTATCCAACCTTATTTTAAATATCCCTAGGGATGGGCTTTCATCACTTTTCTTGGAAGATTTTTCTTGTATAATAATTTTTACTGTCATAAAGTTTTCTCTCCTATTCAGGGTAAATTTTTCTTTCCTTCTTTATACTCTTCTGGTTATCCCATCTTAAACCTGATTAAATAATTCTGCCTGCCTGTTCAGTATTTCTCCTGTCAGGTTTTTTGCAGTCAATTATTAGTCCCCCCTCAGCCATTACTTAGCAACCCCAGACATAATCTTTATCTTTAATCATTTCTCATAACTCACTCCTCCACCACCATGATTATTATTCTCTTCCCTCTGAATCAATCCATCTGTTCTTTTGAAGGTAACCTCAGTGTCTTAGGCACATGCTCCATTGGAAGTAAAACACATAAACCTATTTATTTATTTTACATTTTCACTGAAATAATATAACATTACAATTTTGGAAACAAAGAAAAAATAACTTGCTATTTTAACACAATGGTGGTTGTTATCTTTTGTCTTTTCCATTGTTATCTTTTTTTTTTTGGTACTGGGGATTGAACCCTGGGGCATTCTACCTCCGAGCTACACCTCCAGCCCTTTTTGTTTTATTGTTTTAAAACAAAGTCTTACTAAATTTCTGAGGGCCTCACTAAATTGCTGAGGCTGGCCTTGAACCTGCTATCCTGTCTCAGCCTCTCAAGTACTGGGATTATAGATGTGGACCACCCTGCCCGCCATGGTTATCTTTTGAAACTTTTTTTTTTTCAGTACTGGGGATGGAACCCAGGGGCATTCTACCTCTGAGCTACACCCCCCAGCCCTATTTTTTATTCTTTATTTTGAAACAGGGTCTCACTAAATTGCAGAGGGCCTCACTAAGTAGCTGAGGCTGGCCTCGAACCCGGATCCTCCGGTCTCAGCCTCCCAAGTACTAGGATTACAAGTGTGTGCCACCACTCCTGGCTTTTGAAACATTTTGAGTGCAAGTACCTTATTATTGAGTGGAAATTTGCATATGAGGCTATGCTAAATCCCGCAGGTAGGTTGTCCCAGTTGGCACCACAGCATCCCTGTGAGCTAGTGTCATAATCCCCATCTCACAGATAAGGAAACTAAGTATTAGAGAAGTTCAGTAAGTAGTCTAATATCTGGTTCCAGGGATCACTCATAACCATTACGCGATCCTACCCATGCTATTTTTTTTGCCATGTAGTATCATAGTAATTATCATAGTGGTAGTATATTGGATAAAAAAAATCACTAGGTAATCCCTCCCATGGTTCTTTGGAGTGCTTCCATTTTTTTTTTTACATTACAAACAGCTTTGAAGGGAACATTTTTGAGCAATGCATATCCTAAATTAGAGGGCTGTTGTTTTACACCCCTATATTATACTTTAAAAATTACTTCAATCAAGAAATCATAAAAGGAAATATTAATGGATTTGATTAAATTAATTTTAAAATTGAGTTCTAACTGTTATAATATGCCATGAATAAGACTGAAAGACAATGAACTGGGAAACATTATCTGCATAAAATTAGGTAGGTAAATATGACTATTCTCAATATGCAAGAAGTTGCTATAAATGAGTCGAAGTGTGGCTGTCGGTGGAAGTCACCTGCAGGCTTGTGCACTGTCTTGTCTGAGTCTGATCTCAGATGACTCCCAGGCTGGACTCAGCAGGGACAGATGATCGTAGTAACTACACATGGCCTGTTCTGTGGCTCCGGTGTCTTTGCACGGCAGCTGGGCTCTGAGCGGGAGTATCCTGAGGAGGGGGCGAGCATTCCAAAGCAAGCAGGTGGGACCTGTGTGGTCTTTTATAACACATCCTCAAACATTGCCTAATATCGCTTTGTGATGCTCTATTAGTCAAAACAGTCACAATGCTGCTCAGATTCAAGGGAGAGGGATGTGGATACCACTTCTTGATGGAAGGAATGTTAAGTAATTTGCAGTCATTTTTTAAAACTTCCACATTCTATCAGACTCTTTTGATGAAAGTATGAGACATTGTTTTGTAGATAGACAGAATCACCCTTCTTCTACCCAAATGGAAATATTTTATAGTTGCTTTTAAAATAGAAGCTTCCAAGTCTGTAACCTTTAAAGGAAGATTTCACCATCCTCTGCGTTCAAGGTAATTTCTTAAAATTTTTCCTTCAGCTTTCAGAATTTTGCCTGATTTGGGCAGATGAAATTCAGTAGCTTCTACTCTAATCGTTTCCCTCTGTAATTGTACTGCACTTACCTATTTTCTCTCTCACCATTGATCATAGTAGTAAGGCTATTCGAATCATAGTAGTTTCCCTGAGAAAGTAGTTGTTAGAACTTTAATCTTCTTTGGTTTTTCCTTTCCCCTGTTGTTTCCTTTCTGGAATTATCTTAGATACACATTCATTGACATCACCAGTATCTTCCAACCTAGCTTTAAAAGTCCACAGTATTCCTTTTGCTCTTTTACATCGTTTTTTTCCTTGTCTTGCTCCCCTTCATGTAAACAAAAATCATTCTATATCATCTGTCTTCCACCACCATTAAAATACGTGCCACCTGAGCCGGGTGTGGTGGCGCATGCTTGTAATCCCAGTACTTTGGGAGGCGGAGACCGGAGGATCCGGGTTCGCAGCCAGCCTCAGCTCTCTCTCTCTCTCTCTCTCCCTGTCTCCCTGTCTCCCTCTCTCTCTCTCTCCTTAGTGAGGCCCTCCGCAACTTCGTGAGACCTGGTTTCAAAATAAAGTATAAAACATAGGGCCGGGGGCGTAGCGCGGAGGT
>PVJS01031922.1:0-23098 GCA_004027185.1 Glis glis | reverse complement strand
CTGTTTCAGAAAGTCCCGTGTCGTACGAAGATGATTCAAACCACCAGTTCTGCTTCGTTTTCAAAGTCGGCTGTATAAAGGAGTCAGAATTTGCGGTTGCACGTGTTTTTTTATTCACCTCATCTGGACAGGAACGTAGTAGTAATACCTCCAATTGAATCGTGCTGCAGGTGTTTCAGAAAAACCCGCATCTTACGAAGATGATTCAAACCACCCGTTCTGCTTCGTTTTCAAAGTTGGCTGTAGCAAGGAGTCAGAATGTGCGGTTGCAAGTGTTTTTTATTCACCTCATCTCGATAGGATCGTAGTAGTAATACCTACAATTGAATCGTGCTGGAGGTGTTTCAGAAAATCCCGCGTCGTACGAAGATGATTCAAACCACCAGTTCTGCTTCGTTTTCAAAGTCGGCTGTAGAATGGAGTCCGAATTTGCGGTTGCACATGTTTTTCTATCATCTCATCTGGATAGGAATGTAGTAGTAAAACCTCCAATTGAATCGTGCTGGAGGTGTTTCAGAAAGTCCCGTGTCGTACGAAGATGATTCAAACCACCAGTTCTGCTTCGTTTTCAATGTCGGCTCTAGAAAAGAGTCAGAATTTGCGGTTGCACGTGTTTTTAATTCACCTCATCTCGATAGGAACATAGTAGTAATACCTCCAATTGAATCGTGCTGGAGGTGTTTCTGAAAATTCTGCATTGTACGAAGGTGATTGAAACCACCAGTTCTGCTTCGTTTTCAAAGTCGGCTGTAGTAAGGAGTCAATATTTGCGGTTGCACATGTTTTTAATTCACCTCATCTGAATAGGAATGTAGAAAATCCCGCGTCGTATGAAGATGATTCAAAACACCAGTTCTGCTTCGTTTTCAAAGTTTGTTGTAGAAAGGAGTCAGAATTTGCTGTTGCACGTGTTTTTCATTCACCTCATCTGGATAGGAACGTAGTAGTAATACCTCCAATTGAATCCCTAACTTCAACGTAACATGACTGTCCTGGATGCCAAGGCCTTATCAGCCATTCATTTTGTCCTGTAGGACAATCTGCAGGATCATTTGCTGAGGAAGTACAGTGCCTCTGCCCCTCAGGTGCTCCCTTGACAGAAGTGGGGAGGCCCTCTTTTCAGATGTAGCCTCCTGAGGTTCTTTAGTTTCCATAAGAAAAAATATCTGATGAAAAATGTATATGAAGAGAATGTTCTTCTTAGTACAATGTTAAAAGATACAGATTTGGAGCCAGGCGCGGTGGCGCACGCTTGTAATCCCAGTACTTGGGAGGCTGAGACAGGAGAATCACAGGTTCACAGCCAGCCTCAGTGACTTAGTGAGACCTTGTTCAAAATAAAGAATAAAATATAGGGATGGGGTATAGCTTGGAGGTAGAATGTCCCTGGGTTCAATCCCCAGTACCGCACACACACACACACAAAAAGATACAGGTTTGCATTGGGATATCTGTACTCTAGGTTCCTGCCAGAGATCATGACCTTGAGAACCCATTGTTCAGTTCTTATTGAAAGCTCAATTATGAGAAATAAAAAACTTAGAAAATTATTGGAAGGCTACCAATTTTTCTAAGCAGCCCAAAATCTGTCCCTAGATCAAGCCAGACTATCAAAGAACTCTGTACTTTGCTTATTGTGCTTCTTGAAGGGGCATCAGTCAGGATGTGGTCAGTTATTTCCCACCATGCCCTGTTACAAGGACGCATAGAAAAAATTCCTTTCAGACATAAATACTGGGACAATCTAACTTTCTCCTGAACAAATGGATTTTGAACATTTTAATATTCATTGTGATTCTTGTAATCAATAATGTTTTCCTTTTAGCTTTGGCTACCATGGCACTTAGAAGTGAATTTGGAACATTTGACATTTGTGCATGACAATCTGATGCCCATTTTTTATATACGAATTCTACCTATAGGTTCAAATACTACCCTACCCTTGTTTTCCTCTTTGTTCTGATCCCCTGATCTATTTTGATCTTTACCAAATTATGTTGTAATTTGTAAGCTCCTTTAAGCCTTCTTTGTAAGGATAGAACAGAGTAATTAAGAAAGTAGATATGCAATTACATATATATTTCACAGAGGATGTTCTTACCGCTTGCCCACATAGTAACTTCTGGTTTTGTTATCTGGAATCCATTTCTGCAGGTGCGTATTAGCCTGCTTTGGAGCTTATTAGATGAACTCTCCTCTCTAGTCTATCTCATCTCTATCCTAGGCCATTTTATGGCATCCAGTCCTGTGGGAGACCCCCAAATCCACACTTTTAGACCTCATTTCAATTCTGTGTCACAAACCTGTAGGTTCTATCGCCTAAGAACTTCAATTCCAAATTTGAGCTTCTCTCTCAGCTTCATACCTCCTCACGTACCCTCACGTAGTGAATGGGACTGCTGTCCCTGAAGCCACCGTCATCAGAGAGCTGGGAAATTCTATCTTTCCCTTCTGCTCCTCTGTATCCAATTCACTCTGAAATCTGGTTGATTCTTCCTCTTAGATATATTTCAAATCCCTCCATTCTTCTCTGCTTCCACTGCTAGTTCATCTCTCATTTTTAGCCTTGAGTATTGCCCAGCACAGCACTGCCCCTGTCTTATTCTCAATAAAGCTCCCAAAATGATATTTCTAAAACATAAATCCTATTATACTAGCTATTTAAAAACCTTCAACAGTATCCTCTTCTTGTAGCATAAATTCAAACTTCTCTGCATTACATAAAAATCCTGCCATAGTGTTATGGTTGGATCCTGTGTTGAAGGCGTAGTCCCCCGAGCAACATTGTGTAGAGGTGGGGCTTTGGGGAGTGACTGGATCCTGAGGGCTCTGACCTCATCTGTGGATTTATCCATTGGTAGATTCATAATTTGATGGCACTGTTGGTAGATGGTGGAGCTTAGTTGGAGGAAGTAGGTCACTGGAGGCATGTACTGGAAGGGTATGTCTTGTCTCTGGCCCCTTCCATGCTTTCCTTCTTCCTGGCCACCATGAGATGAACAGCTTTGCTCTGCCACACCCTTAGACCATGATGAACTGCCTCACCACAGGGCCAGGATGAATGGAGCCAGACAATCATGGACTGAGACCTCTGAAACTGTGAGCCAAAATAAATCTTTCCTCCTCTAAGTTGTTGTTTTCCCAGGTATTTTGTCACAGCAACAAAAAGCCAATTAAGACACACATAGGTTGTCAGGAGGAGGATAGTCCACCACTCCAATCTCATTTTCTCTTAATCTTCTCTTCCTCGTCTTTACATTTGACTATTTTGGATCATCCTCTTGATTTTTATGGTACAGGTCAACTTCCTAGTGCTGGATTTAAATAAAGGCCAAATTGACGGTCTCTTAATTCACTTTTAGTGGGATCAGGGACAAGGAATCCTGACCCCCCCATCTCCAATCCTATCTGCTCAAGGAGTAATAGCTTAATCCCCTATTAGCTATAACTATTTCATGCTAAGGTGAATAATTTATATTAATTATGCAGCTATCTAAAGGAGTAGAACTCAAAATACACTTGAATGAAAGAGGAAGGGAAATGAAAGTTTTGACCATGACATAAGGGGCTCTGGGTAACTCTATCATGTCTTTGAAGTGTCTCTGAAGTTCTTTAATGCTTATGAAATTTTATAAGGGTTTTGTCTACTTCTTAAAGTATTTAATGAACTTATGAGAATATGACATTAGATTTGTAATTATAATTATATGGTGAGGAGAGTTTGAGTAAAAATATATATTCAACGATAAATCAGGAGTTGATTTATTATTTGCATAATAATTTCTAAGTTGTAAATTTTGAAGACTATTGGTTCCTTAATATTTAAGGGAATGCTAAATTATTTTATAGTTTTACAAGTGTTACATATTGGACTTGGAACAGTAGTCATAATGAAAGATCTCTCTCCATGAACAAAAAACGTGAGAAAATCTCTTTTTTCATAATGCTACCAAGTATAGTTGTGCTCTCAAGTTCCCCTCATGTTAATTAGGGGCTATAAGAGTAGTCAGGCATGTTGCACACTGATGTGAGGCCAAATTGTGCTTGATGCTGATTTAGGCGCTAGACTTTTCTGTTTGCCAGTGAGCTCTTGAATGATTGGAGAATAGTTGTTTTAAAACTCAGGGATGGCCAGGCGTGGTGGCACATGCTGTAATCCCAGTATTTGGGAAGCTGAGACCGGAGGATCCGGGTTCGCGGCCAGCCTCAGTTACTTAGTGAGGCCCTCTACAACTTAGTGAGACCCTTTTACAAAATAAAGAATAAAAAATAGGGCTGGGGGTGTAGCTCAGAGGTAGAATGCCCCTGGGTTCAATCCCCAGTACCACAAAAAAATAAATAAATAAATAAATAAAACTCAGGGATAGTTCAGAGGACAAAGAGAAGGTAACCTTCTCCTGAAGTCACTCATCAGGAGACTTATAATGGATGGATTATATCTTTAAAAATAAGTCTGCTATTAATTATTCAGGTTTAATTATAACCATGCTGCCAAGTTTTCATAAGAATATTACAACTTTTAAATTTATATTGCTGTTGATTATTATGATCTTACTATGGATATGTTTCTTTTGTTTTCCTTCCTGGATTATTACCCATTCTAGAAAATCATACTTGTTGCAAGAGAAATGGGATTTGCATCAGTTTGCAAAAACAACTTGATGATTTAATTAAACATAATAATTTGTTGGAATGGGAGCATGATTGTTCCTAAGGCAGGCAGCTTCCTTGGGTGAGTAGGAATTGAAATTGTCAGTGATGGCTACAGCTTCATGGGTAGGACCTGCACAGTGACTGAATTTACCCTGCACAAGGTGGGTCCTATCCTAATATCTGCATGGGATATGCCTTTAGTTATCTACTAAGAAAAGGGACTATTGCCAATATTTAACCCTCTATGTGCTGAATGGCTGCATAGTTTCTTTTCTCTGCAGTGAGGACCTTGCTTCTTTATTATAAAGGTTTTCATCTGATTTAGATAGCACACTGCACTAAACAGAAAATGGTCCTACTTCAAGCCACAAAACCAGCAACTGAGATTGTGGAAATTCTGTGAAATGATGTTGAGATTTCTGATGGGACTGATGGAATAAAGTTCTTACCTACAAGCCTTACAATTACCATCCAGTAAGTTATTGATAGACTGCTTGTTATGGTAGGAACTTATATTTGTATAAATACCTCAAAATATTCCTGCAAGTTGGTTTAGAGGAAACTAAGTGAGGACATTGATATTAGAGAGCTTAAAAGTCTTAACCAAGTCTTCTGCTGTGTGTTTGATGAGGTTTGAACCCAGGCCTCCTGAATGAGAGTCCAGGGCTCCCTCCACTCTGCTAGCACTGTCTGCGTCTGTATCTATGCTGTGGGAGGGAGGTGATATATGACATACACATAGTAGGCAGCCAATAAATGATATGAGTAAATACAAAATAGTATTAGCATAGCAGCAATAATATATCAGCTCATGAGGAGTTTATAGTCAAGTTGGGCAGATGAAATGACTTATCAACCATAGAAAGGAGAAAAAAATCACTATGAAAACAAAGTCTGAATTAATATAGGAAAGAAAAGAAGAGAACATTTCTGCTATTTCAAGTTACTGAAAAAAGACAAACAATATAACCAAAACGTGGACAAAGAATAGCAATAGATAATTCACAGAATAAGATATCCAAAGGGGCCTGGTGTGGTGGTGCACGCCTGTAATTCTAGCACTTAGGAAGCTGAGACAGGAGGATTGCAGGTTCAAGACCAGCCTCAGAAAATTAGACCCTTTTTCAAAAATAAAAAAATAAAAAGGGCTGGGTGTGTAGCTCAGGGGTAGAATGCCCTTAGGTTCAATCCCCAGTATTCTCCCTCCCTGCCAAAAAAAAGAAGAAAAAAGGATATCCAAAGGAGCAATAAATTCGAAAAGATGTTCAACCCCACTAGTAATCATGGGAATGCAAATAAAAGAAGTTATTTTTCACACTTATCAGATTAACATTTAAAAGACTTATGATACGTATTGTGGGCAAAGATTAATTGGTTGGGGTAGGGCTTGGTAAAGGCTACTAGAAGGCTGATTTCTTACCATCATTCAGAATTTAAATTGTGCTCATGATTGAATTCCAATCGTAGGAATTCTAAAGATATCCTATGTGTATCTACAAAGATTTGAAACAAGGATTTTTAGAGCCATGTGATTTTTCAGTAGTGAGAAATTGACATTGCCTAAAGTTTCCTCAAAAGAAGACAGTAAATATAACCTGGTGCCTTCATACTGTAGGATACCACGTAGTAATCAAATATATATTTTATTAGTGCATATTAATTATACAGAATAATAGGTTTCATTGTGCTTTATTCATACATGCATTTAACATACTTTAATCATATCCATGACCCCAGTTACCCTCCCTTACCCATCTCTCCTCTCTCCCCCTAGACCTCTTCTTTTCTTTAATAGTTTACCTTCTACTTGCATATCATCTTTTATTTTCCCCCCTAGATTACACATATGAGAAAAAACATGTGATACTTGTCTTTCTCAGTCTGGCTTATTTCACTTAATACAATGATCTCCAGTTCCATCCATTTTCCTGCAAATGACATTCTTCCTTATGGATGGATACTACTCTATTGTGTATACATGCCACATTTTCTTTATTTATTCATCTGTTGACGGGCACCTAGGCTGATTCCATAACTTGGCTATTGTGAATTGTTCTGCAATAAACATGGATGTGCAGAGATATTTATAGTATACTGGCTTTAATTCCTTTGTATGTATACTGAGGAGCAGAATAACTGGATCATATGGTAGTCTTATTTTTGTTTTTTTGAGGAACTTCCATTCTGATTTCCATAGTGGCTATACTAATTATGTTCCCACCAACAGTGTATAAATGTTCCTTTTCCCCTGCATCCTCTTCAGTACTTAATCATTTTTTTGTATTCTTGATGTTAACTATTCTGACTGGGGTGTGATGGAATTTCAATGTAGTTTTGTTGTGGCAATTAATTATGAAAAATTAAAAATGTCTCCAAGGACAGGCATGGGCAGATCACTGAAGCATTTTGTTCAGTGAATCACTCTAGGTAGAATGAAGGGAATGGCATGAAAAAGCTTGACAGGAACCAATGGCTGTTTCTTGGCCCTGGTTCCTTCTCTTATCTCCCATCTTTCCAATGTATTATGTAGAGGTAGAGAGTATCTGCCCACACCTATATGTGTTCACACAACCTTTTCCTGACTTCTAGAGTCAAAATATACCTGATCATATGTCTCTAAAGTGAATGATGCCAATTTGGAATGCTTTTTCCAATGCCTAGCTTTCCTGTGCTTGGCTGATGTCCACAGTGCTGTCCAGATTGCCTGCTCACTTTCTCCAGGTGGAATAGCAATCTACGCTCTGCTTTGTACTTGCTTAATGGAACCACAATGGAGAATGTCTCATGCTAGAGGCCAGGACTGCAGATCATGAACTCAAAGCCTATTTTGTTTATGGAATAGTTCTGCCAATGGAATCTGTTTGGGACATTGGACTGGTTTCCTGCAGGGGGAAAAAGATGAATAGTCTGCTTTGAGCACTTGTACACTCTGCCTTGGCTTGTGCTGATTAGAGGTTGGTGCTGGCATGTACCTGCACTTCTGGGGATGTGATTCACAGTTCTCTCATAGGCAGGTTGCTCAGTAGAGAAGCCAGAAAGCCACTGGCCCCAGAATATTGGAACTGTTCCCCAGCTTTCCTGTGGTTATTCGTTTATTCAGAAAATATTGATTATTTTCTTGACGCTGGTCTGCCCATGGAATCTGTCACCAGGCAAATTTCAAAGCCCCTGTTCCTATGATTTCCTCACCTGGCCCTCTCCCTTGCCTGATTTGGATCACTGTTTCTGGGTTTCCCTCCCTCCCTCCCTCCCTCCCTTCCTTCCTCTCTGGTTCTTTTTCCTTAGTCCTGCATACTTGTTCCCCATAATTAGTGTCCCAGTATCCACTTTCTCTGAGGGATTCCCTAGACAGTTTGCCTGCCCCATCCCACAGCTCTTTCCCTTAATTGCAATTTATTCTTGGCTATTTGGTATGTTTCTGGCTGGGGGAAACAAATTGGTCTTGGCCAGCCCTTTAGGATTTTCCAGGCAGTGTAGGGGACAACTTTATAGCCAGGCCTTGGGCTGAGGATTAAGTTGAGGATGGGAGGAATTGGGGCTACAAAGATTCATTAAAAATATAAACTTTTAAAAATACATAAAATATATAGCTTGCCAGATGTTGAGAAGTACTTTGAATAAGGTATGTAAGAAGAATAAGGGTTTCTAGGGTAAGAATAGAGGTAGAAATTTAGAAAGGGCTTCAGAGAGGGTCTCACTCAAAAGACATGAGTGAGGGAGTCAACCCTGTGGGTGGCTGGGGAAGGAGATTCTTTGGACAGAGAGGGTCATAAGAGCAAAGACTCCAAGGCAAGGGCTGCCTGTAATGTTGGAGAGAGTGAGGACACATGAGTAGTGAGAGCAGGGTATAAGCTCAGTGATGGAATGGGTGGCTAAAGTGTACAAGCATAGTCCTTGGTGAGGACCTCAGTGAACATCTTATGAGAGGTGGATACCTGCTTAATGCCCTGTGTGTGGATCATATCACACAAATGCATGAGCCAGATGCTCTGGCCAGGTGGGTCAGTAGCAGCCTACTCCACCTGTGGGAGTTGGGGAAGACCTAACTCTGGAAGTCTGAGTTTTCCAGGTGGAGAGGCTAGCTTGGGCAAGGGCATCTTCAGAGAATGCACATGCTTGCTTTGGCTCAACCTGACAGTGCGTGTGTGCAGTCAGGAAGGGGCTGAGAGGCACTAGTGAGGCAGCTGGTACCAGATCAGTAGGGCCTTGTGCGATGCAGTAATGTGGTTAGATTTAATCCTACAGTAATGAACAACCATGGGAGGTTTTCCAGTAGGAAGTGTGACTTACTCATTATTAAAAATAATTTTCACTCTTAGCCTCAGTTTCCACATCATCTAATGGTGGGCAGGCTTAGGATCAAGAGATAAATGAACTGGGATCAAGTTGTCACTTGTTACAATCTTAACTTTCCTGATCTGTAAATTAGGGGTTTGATCTGCTCTATTGACCTCACCTGATTGCTATGAGAAGTACTTGCTATGATGGTGACTGAGGGAGACACCACATTGTGATACCTCTGAGACTTGGATCTCAATCACCGTGAAAGCAGTTTCTTGACAAGAGAAGAAAAGCAGCGAAAAATTCAACTAAAAAATGAAAAATTCGAAATGTGGTGGAATCAAAGACAGAACAGAGGACAGTAAAGAGCTCCAAGTGCCTTACCTAGGGATGGCAGTGGTGGCAGCGGCAGTGGTGCCATCTTGGCCAGGCCACATCGGTGGTTACCAGCATTGTGGCTTCCAGAGGCCACCAACAAAGAAGCCAGCGACCCATTGTAAATCCAGCAACTGCAGATCATCAGCAACAAAAGCAAGCAGCAACTCGCTCCACCCTCAACCAAGACCTGAATGCCCAGAAGCCTGACCAGAACCTGCGGCAGCATGGCTGAGCCCTCCCCCTCCCCCGGAGATTAAGAGAAGCACTCAATGAGGCCATAAATTAATGAGCCGCCACAGGGGGAGATCACCCACTGCGGCCAAAGGCACTCGTGTGGCAAGCAGTAGACTTTGCGGATCACCCCTGTGGAGGTGGGAGTGGGGTCTGCTGTAATACACAACAGAAGCACAGATAAACAGATAGCCCCAGTGACATTCAGGTGGGATAGACCTACAGCCGCAGGTCACAGCACCCTTGCAGGGTTTCTGGGAATCACCACAGGACACACAGTCGTGGTACCTGGGGAGAAATCAGAGCAACCCAGCCTTTGTGGAAGATGTGGAGTTCCATGTTTGCGCAGAGTTGGGTGAAAGTGACATCCGCCACTTCTGTAGGCAAAGAGAGACACAGGCCCGGGGTCCCACACTAGCGACACCCACATATGTGTAGACATATGGACAGGCCCAGTGGAGAACACAGAGACCCACACTTGCAGTGTGAGGGGCACCAGTAGTACTGGGTTCCAGCACAGGCAGAGAGAGAGGCACCAGGCAAGGGTCTCAATCACTGAAGGAGACCAAGAATTGGGCCTGCAAATGGACATTATTTCTATAGGATACTGAGCAAGTGAGAACACTTGGAATGTGCTTGAGAACCTACTATAATAGGTAGATCTTAACAGGCTGAAAGACCCAGGAGGGTGGCCGAGCCCAAGTGCTCTATACTTGTATATTTGTAAGGTTTTTTGTTTGTTTGCTTATTTTTTTTTTTTTGTGGTACCGGGGATTGAACCCAGGGGCATTCTACCTCCGCGCTACACCCCTGGCCCTATTTTTTATACTTTATTTTGAAACCAGGTCTCACAAAGTTGCAGAGGGCCTCGCTAGGGGGAGAGAGAGAGAGAGAGCTGAGGCTGGCCGCGAACCCGGATCCTCCGGTCTCTGCCTCCCCAAGTACTGGGATTACAAGCGTGCGCCACCACGCCCGGCCTTTGTTTGCTTATTTGTCTGTACTTTTCCCCATCCCTTTTGCAAGCATCTTCCCTTTTACATATCTCCTCTCTACTTTCTGTCATTTTTTTTTCTTTCTTTCTTTGCCTTGTACTAAATCCATTCCATATCACTATACCTAAATACTATACACTGGCTACTAGAATCCCCTTTATTTTCACTACCTCTAATCTTTATTATATTTACCATACTATACTCAAACTCTTATTCTACTCGGTTCTATTCTTTACCCTATCATTGCATTCCTCACTTCAGCTGCTTATTCCTCACTCACCCTTCACCATTGAATTCAACACAACTTGCCATTGTATATGCCAGCTGAATCCTGTAACTCCTTACTGCTGAGATTGGACCAAATAGGTGAAGCACCAGAAAGGACTGCCAGACACTGAGGACAAACTAACCACAGCTGACAGACGGAACCACCCAACAGCCTGCAAATTGAAGTTTAAAAATGCATAGGGCACAAATTGTCCAGCTCACACCTCTGAGTCTACTCCCTATTATGGAGGCTACACACAGATCCCTGGACCTTAACACCTGAAACCCATCAACATCACCACTGTAATGGGCAGAAGGAACCCTAGAGTAACTGCAACCCAATACTGATGTTCTACAGGCAAAACAACAGTGGGAGGATACCAAACAGATTTCAAAGTCAGTTTTAAAGGGAAATAAACACACAACAAAGACCTGAGAATAAACATTCAGTAAAGGCTATTCACCTTTAAGGCTCACCTAGTAGCAAAAATCTACCTCCAGAATAAGATACTATAAAGGGAGAGAGATTAGACATAGGAAACCTACAGAGTGAGAGAGAGCTACCAAGAGCAACAAAGATATAAACTTAAGAAACCTGAAATAATGAGAAGGAAGAATATAAAAGAAACATTAAGCTCCCACAATTCCACAACAGAACCCATCAACACAGAATTGCAAAGATTGCCAGAAGGACAATTCGGAACTTTAATAGTAGAAATTATACAGGATTTCCGAAAAGAATTCAGAGGGAGCCTGAAAGAAATGAAGGATCAATAAACAAAGAATCTGACACCCTGAACAGGAATCAAAAAGAAGTTCTGAAGGAAATGAAGGATGCAATAATTGAAATGAAGGCATCAATACAAACTATCAACAATAGACTAGACCACATGGAAACCAGAATCTCGCTCTTAGAAGATGACCTCTCCAAAAATGAACACGTAGTATATAATTTAGAAAAAAATTGACAGCATAAATTGGACATTGAAGAGATCTTGGCCAATCTTAAAAGAGCAAACCTAAGAATAATAGGTATAGAAGAGGGAATAGAAGCTGAAACCAAGGAATCAATGATCTTTTCAGAGAAGTAATAGAAAATTTTCCAATCATAGAAAAAAAAGGTCGACACATCGACACATAGGTACAGGAAACATATAGAACCCCTAATAGACAAGATCAGAGAAGAGGTTCACCACACCATATAATATTCAAATTGTCTAATGTAGAAGCCAAGGAGAGAATCTTAAAGGCCAAAGTGAGAGGAAAAGACCAAGTGACATTCATAGGCAAACCAATAAGAATCACTCCAGACTTTTCAAACCAAGTCAAAGCCAGGAGGGCCTGGAGTGACATATTCCAAACTCTGAAAGAAAACAACTTCCAGCCAAGATTTAGCTACCCAGCAAAGATATCTTCCAAATTTGACAGGGAAATAAAAATCTTCCACAACAAACAGAAGCTGAAAGACTTTATGTCTTCCAAACCAGCACTAGAGAAAATACTCGAGACTAATTAAAAAGAAGAAACAATAGAGAAAAGCCAGAACCAGAGAAACAATGATTTCCATCTAACGAACAAGAAAGCAATGAAGAACAAGCACTTCCTCAAACAGAAATTAAAACTCAAAGAGTTAGGAATTAAAAATCATCTCTCAACAATCAAGTTGGATATAAATGGCCTCAACCCCCCCAATCAAAAGACATAAGGTGGAAAAAGGAATAAATTCATAATCCATCTATATTCTGCTTGCAAGAAACACACCTTACAAGTAAAGATACTCACAAACTAAAGGTGAAGGGATGTAGCAAGGTAGTCCACACTAATGGAACTTGAAAACAAGCAGGTGTAGCAACTATGATATCAGACAAATTAGACTTCAAACATAAACTTATCAGAAGAGAGAAAGCAGGTCTTTTCTTACTGGTAAAAGGAAAAATCCAGCAAGAGGGTATAACGATAGTCAACATTTATGCCCCAAACCTAGGTGCGACCACTTTCATAAAAGAAACTCTTAGGGACATTAAGTCACACATATATTCCAATACAATAATAATGGGAGATTTCAACACCCTGCTCATACCACTGGATCTATCTTCAAGACAAAAGGTTAGTAAAGATGTGTCAGACCTAAGGAATACCATAAACCAAGTGGACCTATCAGACACATAGAGAATATTCCACCCAACTACAGTTGAATTCACATTTTTTTCAGCCGCTCATGGAATCTTCTCTAAAATGTACCATATCTTAGGCCACAAAGTGAGTACTAGCAAATTCAAAAAGTGTGATATAATCCCCTGCATCTTTTCAGACCATAATGGAATGAAACTAGAAATCAACTATAAGAAGACCCAGAGAAACCTCATAAACACAAGGAGAATGAACACCATACTGCTGAATTAGGAATGAGTCACAGAAGGAATAAGGGGAGAAATTACAAAATTCCTAGAAACAAATGAAAAGAGACATAACATATCAAAATCTTTGGGACACTCTGAATGCAGTATTAAGAGAAAAATTCATAGCACTGAATGCCCACATAAGATGAACAGAAAATCACCAAATAAATAACCTAATGACATACTTCAAAGCCCTTGAAAAACAGGAACAGTCTAACCCCAAAGACAGTAGAAGACAGGAAATTATTAAAGTCAGAGCAGAAATCAATGAAGTAGAGAATAAACAAACAATACAAAAAAATCAACAAACCCAAAAGTTGGTTCCTCAAAAAATAAACAAGATAGATATACCATAGCCCACCTAACCAAAAGAAAGAGAGACTCAACCCAAATTACTAAAATAAGAGATGAAAAAGGTGATATCACCACAGACAGCATGGAAATCTAGAGGATTATCAGAAACTACTTTGAAAAACTATACAGCAAAAAAATGGAACAGCTAGAAGAAATTGACAAATTTGTAGACATGTACAACTTTCCTAACTTGAATTAAGAAGATATAGAAAACTTAAACCAACCAATAGCAATCAAAAAGATTGTGTATTGGTCAGGGTTCACTGGATCAACAGAATTCACAGAATGAAGAAAGGAAGGGGGGGGAAGGATTTATTAGATCGGCTCACAATGTAGTTCTGGGTTTTGACTGCACATGAAGAATCAGTGGAATCAGTGGCTGGTCAGGCGGCCTAAGAGCTGGAGCCTTAGGATTGAAGTAACCATCAATTCAGTCCAGTCAAATATGTGAAGATAAGGAAGCTCTTCGGAGAAACAATGGTGAAGTTTCAGCTGGAAGGCTGGAGGCCGACAATCTCAGAGATCAGAAGATCAAGAAGCTCTTCAAGGAAATGGCAGAGTTGGAGACTGATGATCTCAGAAGAGAGCAAACACGTTTTCTTCAGGAAGAGTCGCGGTTCACTCTACGTGGCTTTCTCCTTCATTTTATCCAAGTCCTGCACCTATCAGAACCCTGCTACCCACATCTAGGGCAGGACTTCTGGTTCAATCTGCTGTTACACAACCAAAGTCACATGATCTCAGGAGGGTCAAGTTGACAAACCAGACCAACTATCACAGATTGAAGGAACAATAAAAAGCCTACCATCAAAGAAAATCCCTGGTCCAGATGGTTTCCCAGGTGAATTTTATAAAACTTTTATAGAAGAACTAATCCCACTGGTCCTCAATCTATTCCAGGAAATAGAAAGAAACGGGACTCTCCCAAATATATTTTATAAAGCCAACATCACATTAATACCAAAACCAAATAAAGACAGCTCATGAAAAGAAAACTACAGACCTATATTGTTGATGAACTTAGATGCAAAACTTCCAAACAAAATACTAGCAACATACATTCAAAACCACATCAAGAAAATCATACACTATGACCATGTCAGGTTCATCCCAGGTATGCAAGGCTGGTTCAACATACGAGAAACAATCCATGTAATCCACCACATAAACAGAACTAAAGACAAAAATCACATGATCATTTCAATAGATGCTGAAAAAGCATTTGACAAAATCCAACACCCATTCTTGATAAAAACACTGCAGAGAATTGGAATAGAAGGAACATACCTTAACATCATAAAGACAATATACAATAGGCACACAGCCAACATCATCTTGAATGGGCAAAAACTTCCTCAACAAAACCCCAAAGGCACAAGAAGTTAAAAAGAGGATCAATACCTGGGATTGCATTAAATTGAATAGTTCCTGTGCAGTGAAGGAAACTATCAAGAACCTCAACAGAGAGCTAACAGAATGGGAGATTTTTGCCAGCTACTGCTCTGACAAGAGGACTAATATCTAGAATATACAGAGAACTCAAGAAACTCACTGCTTAAGAAGCAAACAAACCAATAAAAATGGGCAAGTGAACCAAATAGACCTTTCACAAAAGAAGAAATACAAATGACCAATAAATGTATGAAAAAATGTTCAAAAGCCGGGCGTGGTGGCGCACGCTTGTAATCCCAGTACTTTGGGAGGCGGAGACCAGAGGATCCGGGTTCGCGGCCAGCGTCAGCTCGCGTATGCACGCATGTGTGCGCGCTCTCTCTCGCTCTCTCGCTCTCTCTCTCTCTCCCTCTCTACTTAATGAGGCCCTCCGCAACTTTGTGAGACCCGGTCTCAAAATAAAGTATAAAAAATAGGGCCGGGGGCGTAGCACGGAGGTAGAACGCCCCTGCATTCAATCCCCGGTACCACACACACAAAAATGTTCAACATCATTAGCTGTCAGAAAGATGCAAATCAAAACTACCCTGAGATTTCACCTAACCCCAATTAGAATGACAATCATTAAAAACACAAACAATACCAAATGCTGGTGAGGATGTGGAGAAGTAGGAACTCTACTACACTGTTGGATTGCATATTAGTGCAACCACTTTGGAAAACAGTGTGGAGGATCCTCAGAAGACTGGGAATGAACCTACCATATGACCCAGCAATACCACTTCTAGGTATCTACTTCAAAGAAACCAAACTATCCAATTAATGTATGGTTATCTGTGTTTATAGCTACACAATTCACAATTGCCAAACTATGGAACCAGCCAAGATGTCCATCAACAGATGAATGGATTACAAAACTATTGGTATATACACAATGGAATTTTATGCCGCCATAAAGAAGTACAAAATTATGTCGTTTGCAGGGAAATGGATGGAATTAGAGAACATTATGCTTAGTGAGATTAGTCAGTCACAAAAAATGAAAAGTTGGATGCTCTCCCTAATATGTGGAAGCTAGGGAGAATACGGCATAGGAGGGACTCTAGACAAAGATGGAGAAAACCTTAGATGAGTGAAGAAGGCGACCTAACTGATGGAGATGGGAGGGGGGAAGAGGGAAACACACTAATGCTCAGGATACACATACACCAAATTGTCAAAGTCAACTACTATGCTGAGCAGAAGAAGAAGGGAATGGGGAGGGAATGGGGTGGAAATTGGGGGAGGGCTAATTGATGTATGCATGTATACTTCTACCACCCTGAAACCCATCAAGATGTATGATTACAATGCACCAATAAAAAAAAAAAGAAACAAATGAAGTAATGTATATGGAAGAGCATTGTAGCCTGCAGAACACCCATGATCTCTGTTTTCATATCCCCATGACGCAAGAATGGGATGGCTGCAGTCTGTAAAGAAGTAGGCGGTAGTCTGAAGTGGAACATGCCTGGCCTTGGGTTTGACCCCAGTTTGAATCTTCGTCCCTTCACACATTGGCTGTATGGTCTTGGACCATGCACAGGACTGCTCTGAGCCTGTTTTTCCATCTGTAAAAAAGGTTAATTTATACTTCTTGGGGTTGATGTAAGATTGAAGACCATGTTTAAGAAGTACCTAGCTCTGTGCATGGTCCAGAGTAGAAGCTCAGGAACTGGCTGGTTTTTTTTTTTTTTTGAGAGTGTGGTGAATATGTGATCAGATGGATACGTGTGTGTGTGTGTGTGTGTGTGTGTGTGTGTGTGTGTGTGTGTTGCTGGGGATTGAACCCAGGGGCATTCTACCTCTGTGCTACACCCCACCTTAAATTTTTTTTTATTTTGAAACAAGGTCTCACTAAATTGCAGAGGGCTTCACTATGTTGCTGAGGCTGTCCTCGAGCCTGTGATCCCCCTGTCTCAACCTCCTAAGTACTGGGATTACAGGAGTGTGCCACCATGCCTGGCTCAGATGTATACTTATGCCAGCCTTCCTGTGGCCAAGATACTGTGCTGAGTGCTTTAGGTCGGCACTAGTGATGGTGGTAGGGTGTGCCATCTGAGCTGCTTCTTTTGCAGTGAGGATGGTTTGTGCTGATCCTTCACCTCACCTGAGCCCGTTTGTGCCTGTGGCATGCTGCACATCTGCAGTTGGGGGACATTATGGACATGTGGAGGAAGGGAAGCTAATGGACCCCAAGCACCAGGCTTATGGCTGATGTGCTACAAACTATATTCTCTACCTTCTAAGCTACTTAACCACAGCCTGTCTTATGGCCATTGATTCAGACTGGCCAAAGGCAAGTGGAGGCTGTAACATGAGTTCATGTAAGTAGCTCATAATTTCTTGCTACTGAAGGGGAAAGGCTTATTTTGTCTGAATTTAATAGAACAATTGTCCGCATTGATTGAATTCCCCCCAAAAACTTCTCATCTCCTTCCTCCGTTTTGTCTCAGAACACACAACTTCACATTTAAAAGAAAGAGAGAGAAAGATTACTGTCCAGCTGCAATTCCTCATTTGGCAGGTGCCCAGCCATTTTCTCAGGATTTGACAGGATATGATCTCTCATTTAACTGGCTTTCTAATACTGCCCGTGGGCCAGGTGGAATTGAATCAGACCCCAGTGCAATCATTATCTTGGCTGAAGATTCACACCTCCACTTCTTCCCACAGATTGTTCTGTGTAGCCACAGTGGACTTGAGAAAACAATACACTTGCCAAGCTGAAATGGGCGCACTGCTGTTTCCAACAGGGCAGCTCACTTCTGCCTTTTAATAATTCTCCATAGTCATTAGTCATTCATTCATTCAATAAATAATTAAGCACCTAGTGTGGCATATAATACAAATAGTATAATCTGTGGTCTCTTTCCTCAGGGAACTTACAGGTTAGTTGGAAAGATAAGCTGTATACAAATAACTGGATTTTCCTGGATGAGTGAAGTGGGGGGTAGGATTAGAGAGGAAGAGACCTTTTGTCTGGACTGATTTCATGGAGCGGGTAGAATGGTTTGAGTGGGAAATTGAAGGAGTGGGGTATGCAGAGATTGAGATGAGTATGTGTGGGTGGGGTGGGTATTCTAAGCTTGAGTGATGGGAGGAATAAAAATGGTGCATTCTGTAATTGATTTTAAAATTGAATTGAAATAAGTATCATTTGGAATAATGCAATAGCAATCCAACAGCTTGAAACTTTTGAAGAGGCTGCATAGAGGAAGACTGATTTGGAAGCCAGTGTGATAATCCAGGCAAAAAAGATTTACATGAAGCTGGTAGCAATGGAGACGATGAGAAAGGATGGGATGCTAGAAATGTTTTAGACTTTCCAGTCTCATCTTAACTTCTGAATGTGCTGCCTTCTGAGAAGATCCCTGTCCTTCAGTTTTGAAAAAAGATATCATTGAGGGCAATTGCTCTCTGTGTACAACCAGTTATCTTCCCTCATCTTAGCCATGGTGCAACTGCCCTTTGAGTTATAGATCTGCTCCATTTGCAGCTGTGCTCCTGAGGGTCATAGAACCACAGAATGAGAAAGCTGGAGCCTATGGAATCCCCTGATCCAATCCTCCTTTTTATTTATTTATTTTTTTGGTGTGTATATGGTATTGGGGATTGAACCCAGGGGCATTCTACCTTTGAGTTATACCCCCAGCCCTATTTTATCTTTTATTTTGATACAGGGTTTCACTAAGTTGCAGAAGGCCTTGTTAAATTGTTGTGGCTGGCCACAAACCTGTAAGCCTCCTGTATCAACCTCCCAAGTACTGGGACTACAGGCGTGTACCACCATGTCCTGCCCTCACTTTACAGATGAGGAAACTGAGGCTCATGGAGAAGTGAACTGGTTTGTCTAAGTGTGACAGGTAGTTAGAAGTAGAGTGGGACTAAAATCGGGTATCCTGATTCTGTATCCAGTGATCTTCCTAGATTACTACCTTCTTCCTCAGAAACCAAGATATGTCTCTCCTTTGTGGCAAAGACAGGCTATCTGCTCACCAAACTCATTTCATCTTGCTTAAACTAGTTTATATTATATTTCTCAGTTTTTATTGTAATTATGTAGACTATGCGACTAACCACTGGTTGAAAATATGAATGTGCGGCTTCAGGCTTGGTCCCCAAAAATTCCCTGTACAAGCTTCAGCCTGGTCTCCCATTTGCTAACTGGATATCAGTGCTCAGAGTAACCTGGAAGTAATGTGTAGAAGATGGCAGAGTATTCATTATCCTGCAACCTTGAATAACTTCACGGAGAAGATACTCTTGCCCTACTCTCCCATCCATGCTTATAATTCTGTTGTGCTAAATCACTGAGATATGTGGGTCTATTTGTTAAAGAAGCTAATATATTTTTAACTAACTAATTATGTTTATCACCTTAAATCAAGAGAGAGAGAGAGAGAGAGAGAGAGAGAGAGAGAGATCAGAGAGACCAACCGATGAGCTTAATATGGACTCCCTGCAGTTGGTGGGCACTGTAGACTTGGGTTTGACTGTCATCTGCAGGAAAGAAAACCTTTATGGAGTTATTTTGATTCCTGTCCAAGTAGACTATATAGCAAGGAAACACTGATGATGGGGAGAATCTCCAGTGGTGGGGACAACCTGAAAACCTGAGGTGCCCATCACTGGAGTTACAAGTTAAGGGATCCCATTTGGGGAGCCTCCAATGGATGCTGAAATTGCCCACAAAGAAAGAATCAGTTTTGAACATTAGTTAAGTCAAGAGCAGAGGGAAATACATAAAAGCTGTGTGCATGAATGTTTTTTTACATTTAACCTCACTATGATTGATGTATAGTTGTAATGCATTAATAATAATAAAGAAGAGTAAAATGCCAATTCAAGACCCCTTTCTCCTTGCTGTTCCAACTCCAGAGAGGTAAAAGGGGGCAAAGAAAAAATCATTTTCCCTTTCTCAAGGCAGGAGGCTTGCCTACCATAGGTTTCTGACTGGAAAAGAAATAGAAAGAAGTTTTAACCTTAAGTAAATAAAGATAGAAGCATGGATTAATACATTGGAGTGGGAATTCCACTTTTTCAATTGAGTCTGAGTTTTACCACTTAAAGTGAGCAGGCTTGATAGACTATGGCAGGGGAAAAACTCCCTTGATGATAAACTTTTCAAAGGCAGTGGGAAACAAAGAATAAAGGTGACTCATTCATCAACCAACACTTCTTCAAAGTGATACTAGTAGTTCCAAGCAGCACCACGAGCTCTCTGGTGGGAGTAGGGCTGCATGCTAAAAAAAGGCATGAGAGGGGCACTGAATGCAAATTTGCTGGAAATGATATCAAAGGTGGATGCTAAGGGAGGGAACAGACGAGGTGTAGGAGTGCCATGGAAGAAAGAGATAGAAGATAGGGTAATGGAAATGCAGAAGCGACTTGGTACAGAGCATGGCAGAAGCTGGCTTAGGAAACCAGATGCTGGAAAATGTGTAGAGGAATTTAGATGGACCTGAGGTACCTCAGGATCCTTGGAAGAATTTTAAACAGAGGAGTGACATGATCAGATTTTTGTTTTAGAAAAATCATTCTGGCATCATGAAGAATAGATTGGAAGCACCGGGCGTGGTGGCGCACGCTTGTAATCCCAGTACTTTGGGAACTTTGGGAGGCGGAGACTGGAGGATCCGGGTTTGCGGCCAGCCTCAGCTCTCTCTCTCTCCTCTCTCTCTCTCTCTCTCTCTCTCTACTTAGTGAGGCCCTCTGCAACTTCGTGAGACCCGGTTTAAAAATAAAGTATAAAAAAATAGGGCTGGGGGTGTAGCGCGGAGGTAGAACGCCCCTGGGTTCAATCCCCGGTGTCGCAAAAAAAAAAAAAAAAAAAAGAATAGATTGGAGCAAGTAGGAGCAGAGGCTGGGACATAGATTAAGGCTGCCCAGGTGTAGGATTTTGCAAATGTTCTCAGTAGCCACATATAGGATGTGTAGATTCATCTAGGCTCATGGATTGATATAGGAGGAGTATTGGAAGGATGAAGCACATGGAACCTATCATCCTCTACTGCTTTGTCCCCTAGAACACCAGCTCTCTCTCTACAAGTCCCACTCTAACAAAGCTTGGCAAACTGTGGCCCATGGACCAATCCAGGCTGCTTCCTGGATTTGTATGGTTCACAAGGTATGAATGGTTTTTATATTTTTAAGTGATTGAAAAAAATTCACTCCATGAAAATTATATGAAATTCAAACTTATGTCTATAAAAAAGAAAAAAAATCAAGTAACCTGCTTTATGAATTTTGGTGCCGGTACCTGTGAATCTGGCTTCTGCCAGTTTAGAATTTTTAGTACCAAAGGCAGAATTCTTTCATCAGGAACAGGAGTGGGCCCACTGCATGGAAAGTTGGACTGCCACCTGGTTGTTTTAGATTCCTCACACCATTTGTAAGCAGGGGAAGGTGGTTATGAGTTGACTGGATGATTCAACTTGATTATCAAGGATAAGACAGGTGGCTACTTCATTTTTTTAAAGTGGGCGCAATATGAGGAAGTCTTTCTTGTGCCATGCCAAGTTATTAAGGTTAATGTGTGATACTGGATCCCTCCACAGGAAAGACCACTGGGGGCTCACACTCCTACAAAAATCATTCCTTCTGTCATGACAGAGGTTCTGGTCAAAGATAGAGAAACAGATGGATATTAGAGGTGATTGTGAGGCATAAACACCAGCTATGGTTTTATGATCAGCTAGAGGTATGGAGTTATAGCATTTACTTACATCTCGATTACCCTATAATATTAAAAAGTTTTTCTTTCATTTTTTCTTTTTTTATCAGGTTGCTTGGAATTATTTGCTATTCGTTTACCATTTAATCCATAAGTGCTGACCATAGAGATAAGATCATGTTAGAATTTCTCAGGAGTTCTAGACCTAAATAATGTGTGTGTGTGTGTGTGTGTGTGTGTGTGTGTGTGTGTGTGTGTGTACTTGGACAGCTACCCAGCAATGGACCATGGTAGTAATTTTTTTATCTGCTTATTATACTTTCCCAACTCCCTTCCCATCTCTTCTTCTGGTAACAGATGCTGTATCCCTGACACCATTCCAGACTGGGCCTCTAAATTACATCTCATACCTTGGCTTTAGGGATAAGTTGTCCAATTGCATTCTTTTTCCTAAAACTTGTATGAACCAAGGCATGGGAGGATGGAAGGCTGAATGTCCACAGTATCACCCTTGAGTAAGAGCTTACAGGTTTCTGTTGTTGGGATTTCACCACTTTGGTTTGTGTCTTCCCTCTGTTACCAGGCAAAGGTTTCTTGGTTCTTGTCTTCCTCAGTTGGAAGACACAGATGGAGTAGTTAGAATAAGAAAGCACAAATGATTTATTTAATAAAACAAAATGAAAGTACACTTCAGAGATTTTGGGGTGGACTGTCACAAGAGAGAGGCCTGGTGTCTTCTGCATTGTGGGTTTTTTATGGCCTGCTTGGGATCCTTCCTCCTCCTGAATTATTCATTTGGGGTGGTTACATTTGTTTCCTGCTAAAGTTAGTGTACTTGCACCAATTTTCCCACATTGGAGCTTTTTCCATCACTACCTAAGCAAAACCCATGGGGATGGGGGGCAAAAATCACATGTAAATGATATTATAATGATCCTGAGGTCATATGGGAATGAAGTGCTAGTGGTCTGCCCATGCTCTAATTCCCCAGGGCTGATCAAATCCATTTTTTCTGGATTGACAGAGAACCTCAAGAAGGCAGTCCCTGGTGGTCCCTGGGTGGTGTAACAGTCAAATGGGAGCTGCCTAGGGGTGGAGCTGAGTTTCCTTTCCCCTCCTCTCTGCTCATCTAACAAGCTACCTGCTCTAACACTGACAGTTCAGTTGGTTCTGCAATTTTCTAAATGATTTTGGGCTCCTTCCATTTTAAAATACATTTTAGTGCAAAGAACTTTCTTTTTTTTTAACTTTTTATGTTCATTTATTGGTGCATTGTAAATTATAATTATACATTTTGATATATGTCAGGGTATGAACATCATACATGCACACATTGCACATTTAGCCCTCACTCCAATCCCACCCTATTCCCTCCCCCTTCCCTCCCTTTCATGCTCCAGATAGTGATTGAGTCTTATAGGTTTGTGTATGTACAT
>PVJS01031921.1:0-23097 GCA_004027185.1 Glis glis | reverse complement strand
GCCCCCCCCCACATGTAGCACTGAGAATGATGTTGGTATAATCTCATATATACACATTGTTTATGACAGTAATTCCATAGATTCACTTCTTTCTTACCCTTCCCCTTCCCTTGTACCCCTTCCCTTGTACCACTGGGGGTTCTCCGTTGTCATTGGAGTCCCTTTTGTGTCCCCACTACTCCCTAAGTTGCGCTTATTAATGAAAACATATGTCCCTTCTTTTTTTGTGATTGGCTAATCTCACTTAACATAATATTCTCCAGATCTTTCCATTTTCTTGCGAATGCTGTTATTTTGTTCTTCTTTATTGTTGAGTAGAATTCCATTGTGTGTATTTTAATTTGAAGTCAGGAATTGTGATGCCTCCTATATGGTTCTTATTGCTGAAAATTGCTTTGGCTATTCTGGGTCTTTTATTTCTCCATATGAAATTTATGACTGATTTTTCTGGGTCTGTGAAGAATGAAATTGGTATTTTGATAGGGATTTCATTGACTCTGTAGATCACTACTGGTAGAATGTCCATTTTGATAATATTTATTCTGCCTATCCAAGAGCAAGGGAGATCTTTCTATCTTCTAAGATCTTCTTCAATTTCTTTTTTTAGTGTTTTATAATTTTCATTTTAAAGGTCTTTTACCTTCTTGGTTAGGTTTATTCCTAGGTATTTTATTGGTTTTGAGGTTATTGTGAATGGAATTGTTTTCTGGATTTCTTTCTCAGTGGATTCATGGTTGGCATACAGAAAAGCTGATTTTTTTAGTTTGATTTTGTATCCCATTAAATTGCTGAATTTATTAATCAGCTTAGGTAGTTTTTTGGTTGAGTTTTATGGGTCTTCTAAATATAGGATCATGTCATCTGCAAGTAAGGATAATTTTAATTCTTCTTTTCAAATTTGAATTCCTTTGATATCCTTCTTTTGTCTTATTGCTCTGGCAAGAGTCTCGAGGACTATATTAAAAAGGAGTGGAGAGAGTGGGCATCCTTGACTTGTTCCTGATTTTAAAGCAAATTCCTACAGTTTTTCTCCATTCAATATGATGTTGGCTTTGGTTTACTGTATATTGCCTTAATGATGTTGAGGTACATTTCTTCAATTCCTATTTTCTGCAGTGTTTTTAACATGAATGGGTATTGGATTTTGTAAAATGCTTTTTCAGCATCTATTGAGATGATCATGTGATTTTTGTCCTTAGTTCTATTTATATGGAGAATAACATATATTGATTTGCATATGTTGAACCAGACTTGCTTTCCTGGGTTGAAACCAACCTGGTCATGTTGTTTAATTTTCTTCATGTGGTTTTGAATGCACATGGCTAATATTTTGTTTAGAATGTTTGCATTTATGTTCATCAGTGATATTGGTGTGTAATTTTCTTTTCTTCAGGTATTTTCATATTAATGTGATACTGGCCTCATAGGAGGAGTTTGGAAGAATTCCATTACTTTCAATTTCATAGAAAAACTTGTGAAGTATTGGATTCAGTTCTTCTGTAAAGGTTTTGAAGATTTCAGCTTGAAATTTGTCTGGACCTGGGCTTTTCTTTGATGGCAGGCTTTTTATTGTTGTTTCTATCTTTTTGCTTGCTATGGTCATTTTAGGTTTTCTATATCCTCTTGGTTCAATTTAGGTAGGTTGAATGTGTCTAGAAATCTGTTGATTGCCTCCATGTTTTCCAGCTTATTAGAATATAAATTTTCAAAATAGTTTCTGATGATCCTTTGAATTTTCCCCACTATCTGTGATGATGTCTCCTTTTTCATTTCTGATTTTAATAATTTGGGTTGATTCTCTCTCTTTTTTTTTTTTTTGGTTAGGTTGGCTAGAGGTTTGTCAATCTTGTTAATCTTTGCAAAGAACCAGCTTTTTGTTTTGTTGATCTTTTGTATTTTTTTATTCTCCATTTCATTGATTTCTGCTCTGATTTTAATTATCTCCTGCCTTCTACTGGCTTTGGGATTAGACTGTTCCTGTTTTTCTAGGTCCTTGAGGTGTGTCATTAGGTTGTTTTTTGGTGACTTTCTGTTTTTCTTATGTGGGCACTCAGTGGTATAAATTTTCCTCTTAACACTGCCTTCAAAGTGTCCCATAGATTTTGGTATTTTGTATCTCTATTCTCATTTAATTCCAGGAATTTTTTTTTATTTCTCTCCTTATTCCTTCTCTGATCCAGTCCTCATTCAAGAGTGTATCATTTAGTCTCCATGTCTCCATGTATTATGTAATTTCTTTTGGTCTTCCTGTTGTTGATTTCTACTTTCATTCTGTTGTGATCTGAGAAGATGCAGGGAATTATATTATATTTTTTAAATTTTCTGGTGCTTGCTTTGAGACCCAGGATATAGTCTATTTTGGAGAAGGTTCCATGGGGAGCTGAGATAATTGTGTATTCAGGAGTTGCTGGCTAAAATATTTTGTATATGTCTATTTGGTCCATTTGGTTTATAATGTTCTTTAGGTCTAAAAAGTCTTTACTCATCCTTAGTCTGGAAGATTAATCTAGTGGCAAGAATGGTGTATTGAAGTTTCCCAATATTATTTTATTCAGGTCTATTTGAGACCCAATGATCTGAACAATATGTTTTACAAAAGTGGCTGCACCCACATTTGGGGCCTTAATGTTTACTATCATTATATCTTCTCATTGGATTGTTCCTTTTATTAATAAGAAGTAACCCACTCTGTCTCTTTTGACATATTTTAGCTTAAAGTCTGTTTTGTTGGATATGAGTATTGCTACCCCTTCTTGTTTTTGGTCCCCATTTGCGTGGTATATCTTTTTCCATTCTTTCTCCTATAGCATATGGATATCTTTGGCTGTAAGGTGAGTTTCTTGTAAGCAGCATATAGTTGGATTATGTTTTTTAATCCACATTGCCAGTCTATGTCTTTTAATTGAGGAGTTAAAATCCTTGACATTCAGTGTTATTATTGAGATATGATTTTTGTTTACTGTAATTTTGAGTTCTATTTTCTATTTGAGGTAGTGTTATTTCTCCTTTGCTTAGTTGCCTACCTGGTGGAGTTCGCCTCTTCTCTGGTTCTGGAATTTGCTTCTTTTTTCTTCTTTGTGATTTATTTCTTTAAGTTTTTTCTCTAGTGATGGCTTGATAGTCATAAATTCTTTAAGGGTCTGCTTATCTTAGAAACTTTTTATTTCTCCATAAATTTTGAATGATATCTTTGCTGGATATAGCAGGCTTGGTTGGAAGTTGATTTCTTCCAGGGTGTGGAGTACACCATACCAGTCCCTCCTGGTATTCATGAATTGGGTTGAGAAGTCTGGAGTGATTTTTATTGTTTTGCCCCTGAATGTCACCCATTCTTTTGTTCTTGCTACTTTTAAGATTCTTTCCTTGGCCGCTAGGTTAGTCATTTTGATTATTATGTGGTGTGGGGAGTTCCTTATTTGATATTGTCTTAACAGTGTTCTGAATGTCTCCTGTACGTGGATGTCCAAGTCTTTTTCTATGTTTGAAAAATTCCCTCAAATTATTTCTCTGAAGACGTTTCTGATACCCCTAGTCTGTGCTTGTAGACCTTCTTCAGTGTCTTTTATCCGTAAGTTAGGACATTTCATATTGTTCTATATTTCTTGGATGTTCAGGTTGTGTTGCTGTGATGTCTTCTGTATATTGTAACTGTGTCCTCAGTTTTGAATGAACTGTCTTCCAAGAGCAATACCCTGTTTCCCATGAGGTCTAGCCTGCCAGAGTGGGTTTCTATTGCAGTCTTTAACTCATTTATTTACTCCTTCATTTTGCTCAAACCTCTTTTTGGTTCTTTCTTAGGGCCTCAATTTACTCCTTCATTTCCTGTACACTCTCTTTGAGGCTTTTCATCATATTGAAAATCAAAATTCAGAATTCTCCTCACATTTCCTGCAGATCAGTATTGGTGATCTCCCTTGTTGTTGAGTTGTGTGAGTTTATTGTTTCCTCACTGTTCCTCATTCTCACATTTTCAGAGTTCTCAGGTTTGTATTTCTGTTGTATTGTTATCTTCTTCCTCTTTGTGTGAGTCCTGTGTCTGTTTGTTATCCCTTTATAATAATATCTATGCTGGGAGTATATATTTGCTGCTACCAATCTGACTCATGTACTCAAACTTTTGAGTTTGTCCCTCAGAGCCACTTTAACTAGATGTATTTCTTAGTACAGGCAAATATGATTCTCTGATTGACTTCAGGCTGCTGTGTTTTCCAGGCCCAAACTCCACAGGGCCAGAGACTATGATGTTCTGTTCAGAGCCTGCAGCCTGCTGGTTGGCATTTAGTTTCCAGAGATACCACCACTGCTCCGGTGATTGTGAGCCCAGGATACTGCAGACTGCTGACCTCCGGACATTGTGGCCAGTGGGCTTAGGTTCAGCAAGGCCAGCTACTGCTATGTTCCAACTTTGTGGCCTGGCTCACTGAGTTTTGATGGCCCCTGGGACACCGCCCCTGATATGCTTGTTATGATCATTTGGAGTACTGTCAGTCACTAGTATGCATGCATGCCAGGTGCAATCTGCTGGTGAAGACGTTGTTGAGTTCACAGACTGTAGCTGTGATCAAGTGAATCCCTGCTGGGTCCCTGGCCTCCCAGCCTGTAGTTGTGGCCTGGCCAAGATTGCGCCACCACCTCTGCTCTCTGCCTAAGGCCCAAGCTCTGGCAGGGAGAGATTGTACAGTTCTAAACCTGGGGCTTGGGTGGCTCAGTTATTTAGCCCCAGGGACACCACTGCTCCTTTGGGCAGCTGCGATTATGTGAGCCCTTATTGGCCTCTGGTGTTGGTGCTTGTAGTGCCCAATCATGGCCAGGTGCAAGTTTATCGCTTTCCAAGCCTGCAACGAGGCAAGCTGAGTTATTTCCCCCACAGACACCACAGCTGGTTGTCCTGTGGTGATCCCTGGAGACCCTACAAGGGTTTGGCAAACTGTGGATTGTGTGTCCCTCTCACCCAAATGCCTCTAGGAGCTGTCTGCTAATTCATGTTTCTTCTGTGTCTGGTAACACCCACCCCCACCTATGCAGAGGTGATTTGCAAAGTCCCAGACCCTGCAAATCTATTCCTTACTACACAAGTCCCTGTGGCCACGCAGCGTGGTCTCCCTCTGGGATGGCTTGTTAACTTACAGTTTTGATGACTGCTGCTCCTGATCCCTGTAGGAAGAGATGTATTCAGCTGCAGCCACAGGATCTAGCTGGGTCGTCTGGGTAGCCAGGTCTTTCTCAAGCTTGGAGAGAAATGCCAACTGCTTTTGATGATCTGTTGTCACTGGCTTTACAATAATCTATTGATTCTTTGCTGGAGGTCTCTGGGAGCTACGGTGCAGGTAGCCACCAGCCCCAGTGCAGCCTGGCCAAGTAGGTGCTGCTGCTGCCACTCTCCATTCACCAGGTGAGATGCGTGGAGCTCTTTATAGTCTTCTCTCTCTTCTGGCTGTGATTCTGCCACATTTCATCTTTTGTTGTTTGTTGAGTTTTTTGCTGCTTTTCTTCCCTTGTCAAAAAGTAGTCTTCCTGGTGTTTCTGAGTATCAGAGCAACTGAAACATGCTGTCTCCCTCTATGTCACCAACTGTTTCCTTTTTTTTTTTTTTTTTTTTGCGGTACTGGGGATGGAACCCAGGGGCATTCTACCTCCAAAACACACCCCCAGCCCTATTTTTTTATTCTTTATTTTGAAACAGGGTCTCACTGAGTTGCAGAGGCCTCCCTAAGTAGCTGAGGCTGGCCGTGAACCTGGATCCTCTGGTCTCAGCCTCCCAAGTCCTGGGATTACAAGCATGTGCCACCACACCCAGCTGTTTCCTTATTTTTGAATAACAGTTGGTCTGTTAATGCTTTTTCTTTGGAGTGCTTGAAGATCCATTTTTTTTGTCCATTGTTGCTAGTAAGAAGTCAAATTTGAGTCTATCATTTCAACCTAAGCAGTCTGATTCTTCTCTTGATCGTTTTTAAGAAATTTTCTTTATCTTTGATGTATGGCTCTTTCTCTATGATACACCCTATTGTATATTTCTTTTTATTCTACTCATCATCTATTGGCTTCCTTGAAGTCAGAATTCATGTCATTAATGAGTTTTGGAAATTACAGACCATTATCACTTTAGTTATCACCTCTCTACCCTTCTTTTTATTTTCAACTTTTTTAACTTCTAAGGAAGTTTTATTCCATTTTGTTCTACTGTCCTCCATGTCTCTTAACCATTTTTTCTTTTATTTATCTTTATTAGTACTCTGTGCTCCATTCTGTGTAATTTTCTTCAATCTATCCTCTATATATTCTAATTCTCATTTTAGCTTTTTGTATTTCATTTATTCATCTATTAGTTTGGGGATCTTCTGTTTGTTGTTTATATTAGCCCTTATTCATGATTTCTTATTTGTGCATATGTTTTAAAATTTTTATTGCGAGCTTATATTCACATCTGTGTTGCAAGTATAAAAATACTTTTAAAATAATAGGGAAAAATTAGTTCCCTGTTGATAAATTTTGCTTTTGTTTTGACAATTGCCTTCATGAGCTTCCATTGTGGAAAACTCATATTTGATTTACTAGTTCATAATGTAGGGACTTCAGATGTAGTGCAATTTGAACACTAATTTACAATTTTGATTGAACCCAGGGCCCATGCATTGTAGGTGAGCACTCTACCAGTAAGCTTCTCTATTATACAATTCTCTCTTAATATCCATGGGAGATTTGTTCCAGGATCACCTCAGATATTACCCCATAGAGGTTGTTTCTGATTTTTTCCATCCCATAATCTAAATAAAAGCATAAGTAAAATATTTCTTCCATTTTCCTTTAGTTATTAACAATATTTTCTTGCTTGATCTTTCAGTGAGACATAGCACTTAAGTGTGACAATATTTGGGAATCTCATGTCCTCTTAAAATGTGTAAAACCAGATAAACACATGCATGAATAAACAAAGTTTTGAATAAGCAAGCAATTAGCTTCATGAATAAATGTACAAAATTTGGAGTTGGAAAGTGTTGGATTGAAATTTTGGCCTTTAATTTAGTATATCTATTACCCAGAAATTCATAGTAGTTGTAGTAGTAACAGGAATAATAATAGTTATAGGCTTTAATGCTTATGATTAAATTAGAATAGTGGATAATTTTCATTCTTTGTATCATTAAGTATAACATCTGGCACATATTACATATGCAGAATATTTTCTTAAACAATCAAATATAAATGAATAAGTTTAAAATTCCCAAGCACCTTAGGTCTTTGAATATTTCTATCTATAGAGGTATTTTGATGTTGTCATTGTTGTTGTTTTCCAAAGGTGCTCAATTAATTATCCTACTCCCTTTGCACCCACCCTCTGGATAGAAAAGTTCCTTTTACTACTGGAGTAAGCCACTGTACTTGTATTTACCACCTTACATTATACTTTATTATTCATCAGGAGACCTCAGGGAAGCAATTCGATTTGAGAAAGCAAGGTCCTCGAATAGAAGAGACTAAATTTTACAGCAGATGTAAAGGAATGGGTGGGATTTCAAATGTTTACATTTTAACTGGGAGAGAGCTTAATGAATAAAGTCAATCTTTTACCTTCATCAGAGAAGCCTTTTAAAAATGAAATGCATGTGGTTTTAGTTGTCCTAAATATTTTCCATGATTCTTTTCTCTTTTCAATTGCCAACTTATTTTTAGAAAAGATAGACTAGCTTGATGATGATCAAAATTTTGAAGTTTACCTACAACACCTATTTAGCAATTGTGAATAATAATTTCACAACTATATTCTCACACTTGTTTAGAATATTTGTCTCTGTAGTTTAGTTGCCATTTTTATAACTGGATTTATTTTGTTCACTGTACTTAGTTAACTTTTCTTCTAAAACAACGTGATCACCATCCTTGCAACATGATTCAATGCCTGCTGGTCATCCTGCCCTAGTATTGTCTGTTTTCATTCTCATAAAACTCCAAAACACATATTTTTACTAATTTTTTTAAAATGTATTTCAAGCCGGGCGTGGTGGCACATGCTTGGAATCTCATTACTTGGGATGCTGAGACAGGAGGATCTGGGTTCATGGCCAGCCTCAACTACTTAGTGAGGCCCTCCACAACTTAGTGAGACCCTGTTTCAGAATAAAAAATAGGGCTGGGGGTGTATTTTGGAGGTAGAATGCCCCTGGGTTCAATCTCCAGTACCACAAAAAAATTAATTAAAAATAAATTATAGTCTCTCCACTGTGCCATAGGACACCAGAACTCACTTCCCCTATCTAACTCTACATTGATATCTGTTATCCAATATCCCTCCCTTCCTAGTCTCTAGTAAGCACTATTTTACTCGCTTCTATGAGGTACAGCTTTCAAATTCCATAGGAGTGGGAACATGACATATTATTCATTCTGTTCCTGGCTTACTTCACTTAACATGGTTTCCTCTAGTGCTATGGATTTTGTTGCAAATAATAGGGTTTCATTCTTTTTTATAGCTAAAAATATCCCCTTGTGCCTTTTTGTCCCATTTTCTTTATCTGTCCATCTGAAGACAGATACACTGATTGATTCCATATTTTGGCTAGTGTAAATAGTGCTACAGTGCTACAATAAACATGGAAGTACAAGAATCACTTTGACTTTCTGATTTCACTGCCTTTGTATTTACACCTACACACACTGGATTACATGGTAGTCCTAGTTTTTAGGGGCAATCTACCTCCAAGTTACACTCCCAGCTTTATTTCTTTCTTTGTTACTCTTTCTTTCTTTCTTTATCTATTTATTTGTTTATTTGTTTATTTATTTATTTGAAATAGGGTCTTACTAGGTTGCTGAGAGTCTTGCTAAGGTTCTGAGGCTGGTTTCAGCCCTGTAGTCTCAGCCTCCTACATTTTGGAATTACAGTAATGCATCACCATGCTTGGCTTATTTTTTTTTTTTAGTTTTTGAAGGCTCCAATTTGTTTTCAATAATGGCTATACTAATTTACATTCTTGCCATCAAATCATTTAATTTTTCCCTGTTCATCCTTTTGATAAGTTGTTGCTGTTGTTATGTTTTTTTTTTTCTGAAGAATCAGGGTCCTGCTATGTTGTACAGGATGCACCCAAACTATTGAGCTCAAGTGATCCTCCTGCCTCACCCTTCCAAGTAGCTGAGATCATAGGCTTGTGCCACCACACCAGGCTCTAAGATATGTATTCTGGATGCTAATTCCATGTTAGATGAATAGTTTGCAAATACTTTCTTCCATTCTCTAAATTCTTTCCTCACTCCATTGATTATTTCCTTTACTGTGCACAAGCTAGTTAGTTTGATATAATTTAATTTGTCTATTTTTGCTGCTGTTCACTGTGTTTTGGGGGTCTTATCCAAAAATATCATTAACTATACTTATGTTGTGAAATGTTTTCCCTTTATTTTATACTACTGTTTTCACAGTTTCATATCTTACATTTGGCTCTTTGATCCATTTTAATTTGATTTCAATATATGGTGAGAGATAGTGCCTTAGTATCATTTTTTATTTTTTTGCATATGGATATCCACATTCCCCAGTGTCATCCATTGAAGAAGTTTCCTTTCTGTAATGCACATTTTTTTGTGCTTTTGTTTAAAATCAGTTGGCTTTAGATTGATGGATTATATTAGGATTCTCTATTCTATTCCACTGGACTATGTGTCAGTTTTTATGTGAATTAATTTTCTTTTTTTTTTTAACAAAGGCTTCTGAGTCTAAAGCACATAGGTGAAGAAGCCCAAGGACTCAAAACTACTAATTCATCATTTGAACTCTGTGTGTAATTGATTTCAAAATCCTTCTACTACTTCTGAAAACAGATTCATCAAATAAAAACCTCTGAGACTCACAGATGGTGAACAGTCCAGTCCTAAATAATTGGTATTAAAGTTGATATGATTTCTGTTATAGGTAAATTTACCTGGGCTGGATAGTAATACTGAATAAATGTGACAGATAGCACAATATCCTAAAATAGATGTTGATGTTTTCAGAAAGTATGCATATGAGCTTCAAATTCCTTATCATTCCTGAAAGATTAAAATTTTACTACTTTTTTGGTATAATACTTTTCATAAGTTCAGTGATTATCTTTAACTCCAGTATGTTTAAATGCATATCAATGAGCCAGATGAATGTAGTAATAATTTGCATAATAGATTTCCTCCACTCGATTTTTCTTATTCATCACTCAAGAAAGGAAATGTCATTAACCCACTCCACATTTGCCAGACAGATTCAGATCTCTGTTTCTCTATTTCTTGGTGTACCTCCCTTATTTATACCTATCCTGTTCTTTACCATGAGTTTAAAATGACCTAATTCTTTTTCATTTCTCCCATCAACTATTTATGCATGTGCAGAAGATAGTCCTTGCCAAACAAGTGTTCTTGTTTCTTAGTGAGTAGGTACTAGGTTATCTATTAAATGGAAAGAAATTCTCCTGCAGAGTCAGCTTTGGGACTTCCTATTACTTCTGCAACCTTAGAATCCTAGCAAATCCTTAAATATGTCATGGCTGAATAAGTAATTAGTTACATATCACAAACTTGAATTTTATCTCACATTAAGTATTTATGGGTTTACATTAACCTGTTCTAAGTTGATGGAAACTTGATGAGGCTACCTCCAACATTCTACCCCATTCCAGTTTTAATACTGCTATTGGTTACTATTTAGAAAATACTGTTCTAATCCAATCTCCACCTGCTTCCAAACTGCTCATGGTTCCCTGTTACCGAGAGAATCACATGCTTAAAGCATGCTCTAGGATCCTCAAACTTCCCCAGTAAGTGTGGGTCACCCACATTCTGTAAGGGATAGCTAAGTGCATGGAAATCTGTTTTAAAAGTCACAAAGAAAAAAGCCTATGCACTTCTTACTCTCTATTCTTCTCATATTTGTATATATCTTAAAAATTATTGTAGAAATACAGATATTTTGTTATTTCCAAATATTTTATTTCTCTCTCCTCCTTTTATTTTCATCGCACTGTTCTGACTTAGGGCCTCCTCATATCTCATTTGGGCTATGTCAAGGTTTACTGAATCACTTATCTGTATCTTACTGCCCAACTCCAGTCGACTCCTCATCCTGTAGGCAGGGAGATATTTTCAGCAAAATTTGACCATGTCCCTTCTCTCTGTAAGAACTCTCTTACAACCCCAAAGATACTACAAAGTTCATTTTAAGCTGAGGAAATTTGAGATTGGATAGATGTATAAGGAAGCCTTCTCAGAATTTTCCTTACCTGATTAAAAGCAGCAACTTCTGGGAACAGAATGAGGGCACCTATGCCCTCTTACTCCCTCTTCAGGTAAGTCTTCCTGGAGGAAGACCCAGGGGACACTGACCATTAACTCCTTCAGGGCAGCTTTTTGGCCCTAAAGAAGATGGTAAGATGGGTTTGCACATGTACAGAGAAACATCACAGACGTTCTTTTGTTTCACTAACACCCTTTCTCTCTTCCCTAAAGAAATACATTTGTTCTTCCCTTAGAAGTCTTTTCTCTCTCCTTCTTTATAAAATCAGGGATACAAGTCTAATTTTAAGCATTTAACAATCAGCTGCTTCTTTTGTTAGATTCATATACATATTAACAAACCTTCTTTCTTCTGTTCACCTGTCCTGTTTGTCAGTTATGTGCATGTTCCAAACTCTGACCTAAGGGGAGAAAAAATGTTTTCCCCCCTACCACCTCCTTTTCCTGCCTTTCCTCTGCCTGAGACCTGGCATTTTCTTGTGCCTTCAGGACTTGCTCCATTCCTCATCCACTCCTCTGTTTCTGCCATGTCACATCCATCAGGTGACATGCTAAATGACCCCCATGCTTCTTCACGTGTGCAGAACAGTCTCCTGTGCTTGCCCATCAGGAGAGCTCTTTCTTGTTCAAAGTCCTGCTCTGAGCATTACTGTATCTTTTGAAGTTTTCATTATTGCCCTTCGTCAAGATCCATTATTTATTCCTTCCTCTGAACCATCCATATCCTAAATGTAATTTTCCATGGCTTGTAGCTCTCAGTTTCCAGGGGTATTAGGATTATTAATAATGATTAGTCTAATTTTTACATCTTGTAACACTTCAAGTTAAGAAAAATAAAAACATTTTCCTGAATACTGCTACGTACCTAGTTGTAATGGAGAGAGAGCAAAACCAGACAGCAGAACTCCAGCTCTTTCTCATGTGTACAGGCTGCCGTTCACTCATCTGTGCTACCTTGAGGCAGAGAAGGTGCCAAGATATATTCCTTAAATGGACAAATGGCTAAGCCATCTTGTAAATAAGTGAATATAGTATGAACTGTGAAGAGAATTCAATCGTAGTTTTTTTTAAAGAACTAATTATTTTTATTGGTTTTGGCCAGTATTTTCACAAGCTGAATAAGAAAGACACATCCATGTCTTCTGCAAGCCAAATGATGAAAGGAGAGATAATCACCCATCCGAAGGACTGCAATGTACTTTTAGATACGAAAGGCAGACAGGCAGACACACCTCTGGGTATCTTGCCCATTCCAGATAGAACTTTTCAGAGGTGCATTCACAGAATTCTACAGACGCTATTACAGCCATGTCTAGACTTGCCTCGAATCGCTCCGATAATAGCAAATCCCACACCTCCCATCACAAGTTGTTCCATTAACAATTGTAAATTTATTTTAGCAACCGGAGAACAAAATTTATGTGTGGATAGACTTTAGACAACTTTGCTATTTCACTTCTATTGACAAAATTAAGACTAGTCTTTAAAAAAGGAAAGTAGTGGATTTCTAACATATTAAATGGCAACCAAGAAAGGTATCTCTTCTATTGCTGATGAAATAAGAAAATTGTGGAGGACCTAGAGTTCTTGTAGTCCACTTCATTGCTTGGTAGGGAATAGCCCACCTAGATTAGGGGGCTGGGGGAAAGAAGCCAGGGCTAGAATAATCATCAACCCAGACATTCAGACCCCCTTTCCCCAAGGAAACATTTTCCCCAAGAGCTTTATATCTAGACAAGATTTAATTGAGGTTTTTGTCTGTCATCCCTTTATAATCTCCATATGTATTTTTTGTGGTTGAATAAAATTCAGTAAAGTTATTGTATTTACCCTGTCCCTGTCCCCTGCCCCATTCCCCTCCAGCCTGACCAGGTGCACTGTGATCACTAACTTAGCTCTCCCCACCACCCTGAAAAGAGCTCTCCTCTCTCTGACAGTTTCCTAGGACCTTTGTGAAAAATGTACACTATGGGTTTGGAAGAGCAGACTTGGAGAAGCACAGGAGGGAAGAGTGATTTAGAGAAAACAATTAAAGAATCTAGAAGAATTCAGAGGAGTGTGGTAGAGATTAGGAGGTCTCTTTGGTTGAGGGGGTAGGGCTGGAGAAATGTCACCTGAGGCTCTAGAAGGTATGCCCTGCAGGAGATTAAAAAGGAGGGCATTCATGTAGTTATAGTGCAAGACCCTTTCAGGATCACATACAGTATGGTCAGGCATGGTGGTGCACATCTATAATCCCAGAACTTGGGAGGCTGAGACAGGAGGATAACAGCTTCAAGGCTAGCTTCAGCAACTTAGGGAGACCCTGTTCCAAAATGAAATATAACATAGGGCAGTATAACTTGGAGAAAGAATGCTCTGGATTCAACCCCCAGTATAAATAAACAAATAAATAGAATGAAATGTTGTTAATGTTAGGACTGTTTGTACTATTTCAATAAAAGCGACTTTACTATAATACTTTTGGCTTTGTTTAGGCTAAAGTAGATAAATTAAAATTCCTAAACAAGTAGGTTTAAATGCATTTAAGAATAAAATGTTCTGGACCACGTTTTGTCCCACTAAGGCCCATTTTCATAATGCCCATGTTCTAAGAATGGATTCCTACATTTTTAAATCATTGTTAAGACAACAATAACAAGAATAAATATCTGGAAAATCCTAATATATTCACTATCTGGACCTTTATAGAAAGCATTTGCTAGGCAAGCATGGCGGTGCACACCTGTAATCCCAATACTTGAGAGGCTGAGACAGGAGGATCACAGGTTGGAGACCAGCCTCAGCAACTTAGCGAGACCCTGTTTCAAAATAAAACATAAAAAGGGTTGGGAGTGGAGCTTGGAGGTAGGATGCCCCTGGGTTCAATTCCAGTACCACACACACACACACACAAATTGCTGACCCCTGTTCTAAACACAGGCTTTTTAAATTCTTCTAAATATTTGGATTTCTAGTTATCCATTGGAAAAAAAGAGAGAACACCAGCAAGACTTGAGGGCTTAAGCTGTGACTATGCCCTAAGCGTTGTGGGAAGGTTTGGAGCCGGGAGGCCAGGGCCAAGCAGGAATGAAGAGTTTTCAGGACCTGCTCATGCTCTTAGGAGGCTTCCAGGCTTAGGGGAGAAGGTCCAACATGGAATGTTTTCTAAATTGGGGAGACATTTGTTTAAAAGGATCTGTTAATATAAGTACCATCGACGCTTCAAAGTTAACATCTTTGAGCAAGTTACATGACTTCCTCACTTTCTTCATAAAAGGGAACTAAGTACATTGTAAATATATACAATTTTCATTTTTCTGTTAAAAAAGAAAACAAAACTGCAGAGAAAGAGGGGACTGTTGTACTTAATAAAATAGTTATAGGAGCTGGCAATCATGTACCAGTGTTAAATGAGGAGCAGAGAAAGGTGTAACGGAATGAAGAGGTATTGGGCTGGGTTTGCATAGCGCTGTGAGTTGAATTGTGTTCCCCCAAATATATATTCAGGTCTTGTGATACTGTGAGCTAAAATAAGAAATAAATAAAATCTTAAAACCCTTGGATTTTTTTAAGTGATAAGAGCAATAAAAGTGAAAGAAGCATAAAAAGGAAATAAAATTGATACCTTTTTACAATATTGTGAAAATTAATGTATCAACCTTTTATACTATATGACACAGACAAGTGATAAGTAGAAATGATTAAATGGTAGATATTTAATTGTTTTGTGACAAGAGAAAATTTTGTCTTTCAGATAGCTCAGTTAGACATCCAGGAAGCAAGTGCTAGAGCTATTTTAATGTACAGGAGACATCTGATGCTTCATTTTCCCCCAGATACCCTCACATGCCCGGGTGGAGTGGAATTATGACTTCCATAACAGTCAGAGTAAGTGATAAAAGAGTATGTATGTATTTGTTTAAAACTCCTTGCTTTCCATTTCTTATAGCGGAATCTTTATCAAGTAAAGACCTAAACTATAGGGAGTCCCCCAAAGGAGAAGGGGGTCCCAAAATATGTGTGAAGTAAAGATGTCTGTAGTGTTTAATAATTTTTTACATTTTTTTTGTACTGGGGTTTGAATCCAGGAGCATTCTGCCTCCGAGCTATACCCCAGTCCCAGCCTTTTTAATTTTTTTTAATTTTGAAACAGGGCCTCATTAAGTGGCTGAGGGTCTTGCTAAGTTGCTGAGTACTTGATTAAAACAAACCAAACCACACAAAATACAAGAAGTAGAAAGCAGAAAGATTGACGGTTGATTTTGTGAGCTCTATCAAAACTTCCTTCTGCCCTTCAAAACATCCAGGTATCCATAGGTCATAGAGCCAGTGTTCGCTTAGTGATTTTTCTGTTTAATGAATGACTAAATTATGCCAGGCATGTGGGAAGGATGATCTGGATGTCTTAGCAGCATTTTATTAATACTTACATTGAAGTAAAAGCTGAAATAGGATTTGTTACGCCAAACTCTCTGACACTATAACATTTTTTATACAGGCAGGTATGGGTAAGTAAGTGAGTTAATGTTGCAGTCTTTTTAAAAGCCAGCTGTTCTCCAAGCAGAGAAATATCTGGCTGTCATAAATGATCAATTGTATAAAAAGGTCCAAGCTTTGCAAATTTCTAAACATTACGTTCAGAGACGTTCTCCATCTACCTGAACAAGCTCATTCCAGCAACTAAACCAGGACTGAGCGCTTCAGTCTCATGCTTAGAGATAGGTTTTCCTTACCCCAGAGTGTCACTAAATTGGAAATGTCACAACCCTTGGGGGCACATGAAAAATGCATATTATTTCACATCTGTTTTTTTACTTGATCCCAATGGGCCTGATATTTCTCCAAATTGCTATGTGGAAAAACCAATTTAATTTGATTGAGGTATGAAAAGAAACTTACAAGCAAAGTAGAATACTTGCTTTAAGGTTAAAATAGGAAACTTTGCTTTGTATTGTTATTGCTTAAAAATACTTCTAGAAGGGAGTATGGCTCTCTTTTAATAAACCTATTTCCTTTGCTTCTACCGAATCAACTCTGACTCATCTCTGTAAGATATAGTTCAAGAAGAATTCCAAGATTTTATCATAAAAAGTATTTTCCCTTTCCTGGAAACCTAGTGCATGCTTCATTTATAAAAATATATAAGGGAAGGATAAAAGTTCAGAAGTAAATAAACTGAGTTGAAGGCACAAATCTGTTTCTGTGTATCCTTGGTAAAGTTATTTAACCTCTCTGAGATTCATTCTTCTTTTTAAAAAATGTATATAATGGATGATCATGAAAAACAGATGTGGGATATAAACGCTTCGGTAAATATAAGAATGTCTAAGTAAGACCTAAAGAATAGTAATACTATTCATTTTGAACAACAAATTGTCGACCTTAATTAACTGAATTCAGCCTTCCATGACTGAAAAGAAGAATGCTCCTGATTTCTCCCTGTTTGATAATAATGTGAGTTCCTTTTCATGAACACTTTCTATGTATCAGTATTCTTGTCTTCACATACCCTGAAGTTTAAAGAATCTGAAAAGCGCCATTCTGACTATCAGCACATCAAATATCAGACCCAGTGCAGGGCTTATACAGCATAGCAGGGCTATGTTGAAGGGAAATGTTGGTGTTCTAAGGGAAGATGGACTGTATCCCAATCCATCAACCCTCTGATCATCTCCACATTCTTGCAGATCTCCCCAGGGGAAGGCGTCAGATTAGATTTAGCACAATCCATTCTGCAGAAAGGCTGTGTGTGCACTGATAAGGGAGCGGAGCTGCTGGGAGAGCATTGTCCTGGCTTGTCCCTAGAGCGCTGGCTATTTATTTCACTTCTACTCCAATTCAGCAAAGGCATTTACTAAATTTTGCTTGATGCTGTCATAGGATCCTTTTGAGAAGTACTGTGTTTGCAGCCAGGCTGAAAATGTTGGCAAAAGAGGATGTCTTGTGACTCGCTCACAGGGTTGCCTTGGCATGCATCGGATTTCTTGGGGAAAATTATCCCTTCACTGGGCAATTAAAATCCATCTGGTTATGCTGCCAGCTGAAGAATTCAGTGCCAGCTACTCTCTGTTGTGGATGTCTCAAACTTCCTTTGAATGAGATGTTGGGAACCTTCATCCCACAATGATATATCCCTTGTGAAATATAGTTGAAAATACAGAATAGGAACAGAGGGTCATATGATCACAGACTGGTTTAGCAGGAGTTCTTTACCAGTTTTGTACTGTTAACCTCTGATCATCTGGCAAAACCCATTTTTCTCAAAATACCTTAAATGTGTACCTTCAATGTATGCAATTGATATGTAGCCTTGCCAAAAACTAATTATATTAAAATAAAACTATAAATATTCATACTTTATGGGGAAGGAAACAGACAAAATAATGCTATGTGCCAATAGGAATGTATCACTATGAACCCCACTATTAGTCATATACAATTGCAATGTACACATTAAATAAATAAATAAATATTAGTGCCTTAAGTTTCAATTTGAGGCACCAAGGTCTTCATAGCTAATGCAATTTCAAAGAAGTTGTGAGTATAAATGTTATATCAAGTTATATGTAACAATTTTATGTTATAAAAGCATTTTTATTTCTAATGGTGTTAAAGCCAGAGATTAATACTATTGAACTTTTGTCCACATCCATAAGTCAAAGAAATGTTTAAATTTAAATTATAGATTAGTAATCATAAGAATATTATGTCTTCATCCGTGTACACAGCCCTCAATTTACGAACATCTAGAGGGAAAAGCATTGCTCTCAGAATGAAAAGGCCTGGGTTGGAAATCTAGTGCTGCCATATTCTAAATGTGTGATCTGTGCATGACACTTGATGACTCGGAGTCATAATCCCTTCAACTTCATTTCACAGAGAGTTTTGTGAGAACTGCATTATACAATAACACCAGTGATAATATTTACTGAGCATGTACCCTGTGTCAGGCAGGGTGCTGAGCTAATTGCCTCAAAGGTATTAATGCAGGACATATAGAAAATAATTCTTGGTATAATAGAAAAATGTATCCAAATATATACATTTTTTTTCAAATAAGACTGGATATCCTGTAAATCCATTTCATGCTACCCTTTGCACAAAGAAATTTAAAGCCTGCAGGAATGCTTCCCAGTCACTAGAGGAAAGTAGGCTGACCCTTATGTTGGTATTATTTTAGCAGGGAAAATGGAATTGTAAGAGGTCTGTTGTAAATTCTTCCTTTTGTCAGTGTCATCCTGAGGAATCAAGGTTGGGTTGTCCACCAAAACTGTCCTATAGAAGCTACTAGGCTCTATCATCTAGTGTGGTTCCTTCCCAGAGCCTCTCCTGAGTACAGATTTGTGGTGATGGTGATTGATCATCAAAATATCTAACTACACAGGCATGTACTAGTCAGAAAGGTCTCCTGACCTATTCAGAAAGGAAATTAATAATAAGCAAAGACTTTACACCTTTAACAAAAGCATTCCAGTGCCATTTCAAAATGGAATGTTAGTATAAAAATATTAAAACATAGAAAACTAATCAAATAACCCAAAAAATTTTTAAGGAAGTAAATATACATTTGACACCAAACCCAATAATGACTAGTTTTTTTAAAAAAAATACAGTTTTCTTGTAACTAAAGGGATTTTATTCCCAGAATATAGGTATGCATAAGTATTATAATATATCATTATAATTAATTATAAAAGTAAGGAGAATTACACGATAATTTCCCTCAAAGCTTAAAAACAATTTGATTTTTATTAAAAATAATTATGAAACATATGCACTTCATTGGCATTATAATATCATTATAATATCAATGGCAAAGCTAATAGCATAAATAAAGATATTAGTTGAATCATCAGAATATCTGTGATCACAATTACTATTTACCACTCTTGGAAATACCTAACAAATTAGAGAAATAAAAAAGTGTTTTTATATTTTTATAAAATTTATGAAATTTTATAAAATTTTTGTATATTTCAGCTTTCATATGCTTATGTATATATATATATATATATATATATATATTCAAAATCCAGTTAAAGAACATAATAACATAAAAAATTCCATTAACAACACCAATAGGATAGAAAGAATGCTTAGGTATAAACCTAACAAGAAGTGTCATGATTTATTCAAAGATAAAGTTCAAATGTTCCTGAGGTACCAATGATGATTAGAACAAATACAAAGGTATACGGCATTGTAGTGCTACCTTCGTTCCCTGAGCTACTCTACCAATTGATCAAGCAAATACCATACAAACCCAAGTTTTAAGTAAACAATGTGATCATAAATTTAATATTAAAAAGAAGCAAACAGGAATCATATGGAAGACTAAAAAGTAGATTATTATTTAAATGTATAAAACTACCAACTAGCAAAACATATTCTATATTTCTGATGAAGAAAGCACTTCAATAAATAAATAGAATGTCAATATATATCTTAGATTAGAAAAAAAATATAAAAATAGACCCAATTGTGTCTGAGTCTAGTGTAGGGTGAAGATGGCATTATAAAACATAATGAAATGACAAACTATTTAGTAAAAAAGTTCCATAACAACTTGATAACCACTTGGGAGAAATTTTGTTAGATTTATACTTCACTTATAATAGTAGGAAAATTTTAGTATAGACCAAACATTTAAAAATATTTTTGGAGTAGAAACTATAAAAGTATTGATAGGAAACTTGGGATGTTTATGTTTCTAAAATAACATTAAGTTGGGAAAGATATTTATAAAGATAACACAAGACTAAGAAGACATTAAAACAATGATCAATTCAAGTACATAACTGCATGACAGAAATCACCCCGAGCAAAATACATAAATGAATAAAAAAGTGTTTTCACAACTCATCACAGAAGATAATAGAAAAGTGGCTTTAATAAGGCTTCAGTGTATTTTGAATGATGAAATGAAAAAGACCAAAAGCTAATAGAATAATGAGAAAAGAATAATAAGCAGAGAGTTCACATAAAAAATATAAATGACTCTTAAACATATGGAAAGATGTTTAGTCTCATTCAAAAAAGGAAAAATTCAAACTAAATTACACTGCAATTCCATTTGTTACTTATTGAATTGCTAAACATAGAAGTTTGATAATTCACAGTGTTGAAGAACATGTAAGGAGACAGGCACTCCTGTTACTAATGAGAGTAAAATTTGCACACTCATGGGAGGAAATTTGACAATATTTAACAATATATGTATATGTATACATATATATATACACAAAATAAACATAACAAAGTGACTGACATATGAAGTTTTTTATTGCAGAAATGTTTACTATGTAAAAAGACTGAGAGCAGCCCAAATATCCATCAATATACAGCTGGCTTAATGAATCTTGGTGCTTTCACAAATGTATCTTTTCTGTGGTTACCATAAGTTATTCTTGTTGCTATTGTTTTGTTTTGAGACGAGGTCTTGCTCTGTTATCCCAGATGGCCTCAAACTCACAATTCTCCTGCCTCAGCCTCCCAGGTACTTAGGATTTCAGGCTTGAACCATGGTGCCTGTGTTCTAAGAATTCTTATATATAGTTCAGTTACTTCTACATATATTTATTTTTAACATTTAATTAAGAAACAAACTTTCAATATTTATAAAGTTATTTAAATTTAGCTGTCAGCAATATATAAAACCATTCTAAAGAGTTTCTTATTTCTATAAATTTAAAATAGGTAGCATATGTTCTATGTAAAAGAGTATAGAGCCGGGCGTGGTGGCGCACGCTTGTAATCCCAGTACTTTGGGAGGCGGAGACCGGAGGATCTGGGTTCGCAGCCAGCCTCAGCTCTCACGCTCTCTCTCTCCCTGTCTCTCTCTCTCTCTCTCTCTCTCTCTCTCTCTCTCTCTCTCTCTCCTTAGTGAGGCCCTCCACAACTTCTTGAGACCCAGTTTCAAAATAAAGTATAAAAAATAGGGTCGGGTGCGTAGCGTGGAGGTAGAACACACCTGCATTCAATCCCCGGTACTGCAAAAAAAAAAAAAAAGAGTGTAGAAAAGCACAAACTTCAAACTTCAATTTAATAATTGCAAAACGCCTATAAGCTGTAACTATTCACCTGTCATATATCGCTGTCGGCCTTTATATATTAGCAGGTAAACTTTTCATCTTGTCAGAAGTTCATATGGCTATTGACTGAAGAGAAATCATGAAAATCATTCCCAGATGGATCTTAAGGAAACATTTATAAAAATTGCACTCATTTATTTATTTAAAGAGTTAGCTAAGTAGTAGATAGGTAGATTTGGATCAATTTAGATGGAAGGATACATGGATGGCCAGATGGATGGAGAGAGAGATGTAGATAGATTGATGGAGTCCATTGCTTTTTCTGTTATTTGTCAATGTCTCCCCTATCCACACTCATACATACTTATTCCTATTTCCCCTTCAGACCCTGACACTACCATTTTAGTCAGTCTTATTATAATATGTCATGAAAGGGTTTAGGTCAGAATGATACTTCTGACTAAGGAAGTATTTTTCAAACAGTATGTTCCCAAAATATTAAAAGGAATTTAGTGGATCATAAACAGCACTTTATTTGAATTGAATTAAATAGAACAGAATAGATAACATCAACATACACAACGAATAGGTTTAAATATTTCTAATGACAATTTTCCTTCAGCTTCAATTATAATTTCATTTATGTGTGGACTGCTTTCAACATAAAATGTATTTCTTAAATGGGGGCAGGATAATAAGCTAAAATATTTACACTTCATTGCCAGATTTCAGGAACTAAAAAATAAATGATTTAATCTTATATCAAGATAAGAAATTATTATTTTTCAGGGCTTTACAAATTATATCACAGCTGTAGCAATTAATAATTACATTTATTTTTACATTGATCTTCTAAGCCATTCTCTTTATGCAGATAAGGCACCTGAGATTTAGTAGAACTGCATGCCTTTTCCAAGTTCCTTCAGCTAAGAAGTCACAAAGCCAAATTGAGAATCGCACCCAGGCTGAATGCTATACTTTCTCAATCAACAGGTATGGCAAACCAAATTATTAATTAATTAATTAATTCAAAAATATTTAATGTATACTGACAATCATTGAAATTTTTTAAAAAAATGTTTAATGCAAATGCTCCAGGAACAGGGCTGAAAACAGGGAGCATGCCGTGGAGCAAAATACACATGGCCTTTGTTTTAGTGGAATGCATGGTCTGACACCCACAGGCCTGGCGAGGAGCCAAATGAGTGAACCTTAAAGAAGTTGAACGTTGCTGTCACTGATGCTTGAGTATAATTGTGATGCAGCCAAAAAAATAATAAAAGGAATAAAAGCAGACAGCTGTCATTCCATCAATCCAAGTAGTGTGAATTGTCACTCTGTTTTCTGGCTGGCATGCTTTTGACCTTGGTCAAGTTCCTTCTCAACCTCAGCCCCCTCCTCCTAAAATAGAGATCACAACATCGAAGTTTCAGGATATTGGAAGGAGGATTAGAAATAATACAGTAAAAATGCAGCAGAACTTTTGCTGGCACCTGGCAGCTATTATTATTAGCAATTACTGTCAGTGAATCCAGAAATTCTGGAGAATACTCATTTCAATCAGGATTTTGGAGAACCCTACATAAATGCTAACAATGGTAGATAGGAACACTCCCTCATAAGTGCCTGGTCAAGTTTCTTGCATGTATAAGTGCCAATTCATAGTCCTTGGCAAATATAAATATAAAAGTTGTAGCCGGGCGTGGTGGCACACGCTTATAATCCCAGTACTTTGGGAGGTGGAGACTGGAGGATCCGGGTTTGCGGCCAGCCTCAGCTGTCTCTCTGTCTATCCTTGTCTCTCTCTCTCTCTTTCTCTCTCTCT